>OVAX01002306.1:0-31059 GCA_900406405.1 Lepidium africanum
AATTTTCTATATTGTAGACAACACCGTCTACTAGAGGACGAGTTTTTGGGCTTGGCAATCTGGCCAGTTCGGCAGGCGGGCTATCTCAATTATGACCGAGAAACTTATCGGCAACAGAACGGGAAGAGCTCTTAATGCTCCGATCGAAATCAGAGGAGATGGAGCGTAAGCAGAAAGAGCTCGAGACACAACAAAGGGAACAAGCTGAGGAAACGACATTCCTTAGAAGAGAGCTCGAGACAAAATAGAGGGAACAAGCTGAGGAAACGGCCTTCCTTAGAAGAGAACTCGAGACAAAACAAAGGGAACAAGCTGAGGAACTGGCTAAATTCCGAGAAATGTTCTCGGCATATGCCCATATGTTTTCAGACACTCCACCGGATCCCGGGAATTAGAGGACTACATTATTTGTAATATTTTGTTTTCTCGAATCAAAACAATTAATAAATATTTTTATCAATTTCTTTTCTTAATCAATTTAATATTTTATAATTTTTTATTCGAAAATAAATTTTATTTTCTTTATAAAAAAAATAAAATTTATATTCCGTCGGTAATATTACCGTCGGAAAACGTTCCGACGGTAATATTACCGAAGGAAACCGACGGATGTTTTCCGACAACAACGATGCGTCGGTTAATTCGTCGGTTAATTTCTGACAATTTTTGAAGGATTTTTTTCCGTTGGTATTCCGTCAGACATTTCCGACGAAAAGTGACGGTTAATCCATCGGAAATTACCGACGGAAGAAAAATTTCCGACGGATTCCGACGGAATATGTTTTTCCGACCACGCCGAACCGACGGCTTGTTTCCCGTTACTAAGCCGTCGGTAAAGGCTCTTTCCGACGGCAAACCGACGGTATTGGCCGTCGGAAATAAGCCTTTTTTCTTGTAGTGAATTGGGAATGGAGAAAAAACATTAGTATGGAACAATCAATGGATACCAGATGTAATACCGTGTCCAGCATCGGGGCAAGGTCCCAATATTTATCCTAATTTAACAGTTAGCCAATTAATTGACCCAGGCACTCGAACCTGGTGAGAGGCTCTAATTTATCAGTTTATGACACCTCATGATGCAAGCATTATCTTGGGAATCCATTTATCACGACATTCAAAAAATATTATTGGGGATGGCACTTTTCTAAGTCCGGAAAATATTCGGTCACATCAGGATATTGGGTGGAACACAATATATCCCTTTTTGACATGGGTCAACATGGACCAAATATTAGAGCTCTCCAAGAAATGGTCTGGAAACTAGAATGTCCCTCAAAAGTGAAACATTTCATATGGCAAGCACTTTCGGGGGGTATAATAGTTAAAACAAAGCTACAACAAAAAGGAATTAACTGTGACTCGTTATGCTCCCGATGTGGCTTTGACGGGGAAACGATTAACCATGTGTTATTCGAATGCCCTTCAGCTTTTCAAGCTTGGGCTGTTTCCAATATACCATTAACTCACAGAGAGTTCCCAGGGCCTTCTCTGTTTACTAATATGGACTTTCTCTTTTGGAGGGTACCAGAATTAGTAGATAAGAAGAGCTTCCCATGGATACTATGGTATCTTTGGAAAGCTAGAAATGATAAAGATTTCTTGAATCTAGACCGAGATCCACGAGAGGTAGTTCGCTTAGCTGAGGCTGAAGTGGACTTATGGTTTCAGGCCCAAGGTAAGGTCCAAGTGAAACCATTAACATATGAGATTTCCCATGATCCATCTTGGGACTTCCAGTCCCGCCCATTGATAGGTTTTCCGGGTTTCACGGGTTACAAGTGTTATGTGGATGGGTCCTGGAAGGATTACGAGTACTATTCGGGTCTGGGATGGATATGCTTCCCAGATGTAGTTACTGGCCTATGTATGGGTGCCTGAGGAATTCACCGCAGCCTCTCCGCTCTACATTCCGAATTCGAAGCAGTGCTTTGGGCAATGACTTGCTTGATCGAGATGAATATCACTGAGGTGGCAATAGCATCAGACTGCTCAAAAATTTTGAAGATGGTCTCTGATCCAGACGACTGGCCGGCTTTCAAGGAGTACCTAGAAGACTTCACCCGCCTCAAGAGTCTTTTTCGTGCTTTTTCCATATTTTGTATACCTCGATCTTTAAACTACAAAGCTGATCTCCTTGCCCGTTCGGTTAGAGGGCTTTCGAGGAATTTAACCTTTGTAGACTCTTCGCCACCAAATTGGCTTCCCCAAATGTTTTAATAAATTACCCAAGTTGACAAAAAAAAATAATGATTTTATAAAATCTTCAAAATCTCCCTCTCCTTGTTTTTTTTCATTGGCCGGAAAAAAGGCAAGGCCCTTTAATAAATCTCCATCTCCGTTTAGAGATGTACTTAACTAGAGTTAGGTGACCTTATATTGAAGGGGGCTCGCCCAGTTTGATGTAAGGAATATCTTATATTGGTACGCCACGTTGAAGGTCCTTTATCTATATTTGGTTTTTCTTTATACTTCCTCTGTTCTTTATTAGTTGATGTTTTAGAAAAAAATTTGTTTCTTTTTAGTAGATGTTTTAAGATTTCTATGCAAAATTAATTGCACTTTTGTTATTTTTGACTCTTTAAATTCTGCAGATTGATTTGTGATTGGTTAAAATATTTTGGAATTTGTGATAAATCATATTTTGTTTAGAAAAAATAAAAAATTAATGATTCATTAATATGTGTGAAATGCCTAAAACATCAAGTATAAAAAAAGAGCGAGTATGGGAGCTAAAGGAGTGTTCCATTGTCTATCCCCTTTACATACGGAGTTGGAGGCAGTTCTTTGGGCTATGGAATCCCTCTTGAGTTTTGGGAGTTTAGAAGTTACATGTGTTACAGACTGCTCGGAGATTCTGAAGATGGTGTCTTGTCTAGAAGATTAGCCAGCTTTCTCTACTTACTTGGAGGAATTCAACAGACTTAGAAGACTCTTCTCATTTTTTTCGCTGCAACAAGTCCTGAGATCTCTTAATGGGAAGGACGATTGGTTAGCTCATAAAGTCCATAATATTTCTACAAATTGTACATTTGTAAACTCTATGCCTCTTTCTCGGCAATCTCATTTAATATAAGTTATATTTGCTGGAAAAAAAGAGAGAGGGAGTATTAAATAGTTTCGGGAATACAAAAACATAGAAATGGTAAATGGAAGAAGTCGGTTAATAGGTACGATACAACGAAGAGTCGAAGACCCTTTCTTCTTATTTGCTGAAAAAACAAATACAAAAAAAAAAAAAACTAAATTAAACCAACATAAATCGATCAGTTCGCATACTTCCGGTTGGATAGACCCATTTCCGGTCTAATACCCGTGGAGTGGTTACCTCAACTACACCTGCATCGATTGAACTTGCATAAATATTTCATATATATGACTGTTTTACATTTCACTCTACATAGCTTGAGGAGGAAATGAATTGACTAAATCAACAGCACTATGTTACACAGAACAATAATTTGTATTATTTACTCTCTCACGACACACTCACGCGGAGAACAACAACAGCCTGCTAACGCCCAAAGCTAGCGTGATGCTTTATTATATGACCTGAAATGAGATTTGCAAGTTCAGACAAATTACTTGTCAAAGTAAAATTAGATATATTCATGTGTGATTTATTAGGGAATTAGGGAGTTAAAAATGTCCTTACAGTAATTCTTCTATACGGCACTCAGTTATGGTCATAATGATGGGCTTGAAAAGGGAAGTGAGTGGCGGATTGGCTGAAATATTAATACATACATATATAAACATATTTAGAAAACGAAAGTGAAGAGTGAAAATTATATAGAGTAGTTGAGGATTATATGAGCAAAATCTGAGCAATCCCTTAAGACTGAGCATCAGCCAGTTTTTCAGCTCAAACGTACGGGTGAAATGAAACTGCTTAGGAACGCTACTACGATGATCTGATATATATAGAAGGAACAAAAAAGAAAGCATATACGGTTTAGGGATACATTTTTGAAAAGAAACCTAAAGAAGATCAGAGTTGTGTCAACTTGTACAAAGATCTCACCTGAGATATAATAGCTACGCTTATTGTAAAGACAAAGACATTCTCTCTAAGGATTTCTTTTCAAGGTTTGACTTTGGATTTCCAACTCACCTATTCTCTCTGTGTGTACGTGTGTATTTTAAAGGAGAAAAAGATAGATGATTAACATATTCTCAGATGAACATTATTAAAAAAAATAATTATTATTATTTAAAAGAGTGGGAAAAACAAGACATTACCAAGTTGAGGGCTACGAATACTACCGTGTTCTTCACTCTTTCGGCATTACCAGTATGATCATGATTCAGTATCAGTAGCTTCTCGGAATTTATAAGTTCTAGTGATAGCACTACGTAAAATACCTGGAGGATGGTATTTCATGACAGAAGCATTATTTAGAGGTCTTCAAATCTCTAATCTTAATAGTGATGACCACGGAAGATATGAGAAAGTAAAATTTATTGTAGGACATTAGCGTCAAATCAAAAATTTTAGCCAACATACCTGTACCATCAGCTTGGCCCACATCGTCTTATTTATAAGAGGGTCTCTACAAAAAGAAAACCCGGAAATATATACAAATGTGTAGGAACTATTTGCGTATATTCACGTAGAGAAGTTCAAAACCAACGGGTTCTTCTAGATTTTCGGCACCATAATATACAGTAATGTGTATTCAAATTATGTACCTTATGTTGAATCAAGCTTGAAATTAGATATTTGTTAAGCAAGTTAGGTGGTTAGACTAGATATGTTAGAGATATTTTATGAGTTATCTAAAGTATAAAGCATTCTTAATTAGAGAAGGAAATTATCTAGTCTATAAAAAGAGATGCCAAAGTGTGGCATAACTTGTGAGTTCATTGTTTGAGAGTTTAGGTTTTTGAGTTATTTTTCCTAAGCTAATAAAGAAGAGTTATTTCTTTATAATCTTTGATTTCCCAACAATTGGTATTAGAGCGAATTTTAAGGTGAAATCGGTTTAAGTAGTGTTCGTGATCGAAAAGCTAGGGTTCACGAAAAACAAATCGATTTTCAATGGGAGATAACCAAATCGTATATGTGGATAAATCAAAAAGTGGAGGAGGCTCTTCCTCCATAGTATGTCCAATGCTAACAAGGATAAACTATACTGTTTGGGCCATGAGGATGAAAGTTTGTCTCAATATACATAAGTATGGAAGGTAATTGAAACAGAAATTGATGATATGAGGAAAAATAACATGGCGATGGGACTTCTTTTTCAATCTATACTGGAGGATCTTATTCTACAAGTGAGAGAACTAGGAGCAACGAAAAAGATATGGGAAGCCATAAAAATATGAAACCTGGGAGCTGAGCGTGTTAAGGAAGCAAGGTTACAAACCTTGATGTCTGAGTTTGATCGTCTTAAGATGGAAGAAACAGTTGTCGTTGATGAATTTGTAGCTAAGCTTTCAGTAATTGCTTCTAAATCCTCTTCCCTTGGAGCCAAAATCGAAGAAACTAAGATGGTGAAGAAGTTCCTTAAGTGTCTTCCTAGAAAGAAAATTATACATGTGGTTGCAACTCTTGGATCTTAAAACAACAAGCTTTGAGGATGTTGTAGGTCGTCTAAAAGCCTATGAATAAGAATCCTTGAAGAAGAAGAGGAATGTCAAGAAGATCAAAGATAATTGATGTACTTGGAGTCACGAAATCAAACAAGGGAATCAAGTGAAAATTAAAGAGGGAGAGGAAGAGGAGCACGTGGTCGTGGTAGGGGACGAGGTCGAGATAACAGAGATTTCGACATGTCCAAAGAAATTTGTTACCGTTGTGATTTGCTTCTAAATGTCTGGATCGATTGCTTAAATTGCAAGAGACACAAGAAGATGGTAACAATGATCAAGATACTCAAGAAGTGAATGATCTTTTCTTACACGAGGTTGTTTTCTTGAATGAAGAGAATTGCTTACCAAGCAAGTTTGAGATTAACAGTAAAGAGAAGAACATATGGTATCTTGGTAATGGAGCTAGTAATCATATGTCCGGAGATATTTTACTAGAATTGATGAAAGCATTACCAGGAAAGTAAGATTTGGATATGATTCAAGAATCAATATTAAAGGGAAAAGATCGATTAATTTTGTGGATCTAAACGGAAGTGTCAAAGAATTGAAAGATGTTTACTTTATTCCTGATCTTAAGAGCAACATAATTAGTCTTGGACAAGCTACAAAATCAGGATGTTACATTAGGATGAATGGAGACATTTTGACAATGAGAGATCGTGAAGGAAAATTGATAGTCAAGGCAACAAGATCTCAAAATCGACTCTACAAAGCTATGATGGAAATAAAGAATACAACACATCTCAATCTATCCAAGATTAGCGAATCAACAAGGTGCCATTCAAGATTAGGGCATATAAATCTTGAATCAATAAAGAAGATGATTGAGAAAGGGTTAGTAAGAGGTGTTCCACGAGTTAATCTTGAGAAAGCAGTATGTGGATCATGTTTATTAGGAAAACATGCTAGACGAGTTTTTCCTAAAGCAACATCTTTTAGAGCATCAAAGAGACTTGAGTTGATTCATGAGAATCTTTGTTGGCCAATAACACCTAGTACAACAGCTGGTAATAGGTATGTTTTTGTGCTTATAGATGATCAAAGTAGGTATATGTGGGCAATTTTGCTTAAAGAAAAGGGTGATGCATTGTCGAAATTCAAAAGATTCAAAACAAAAGGATAGAATTGGGTGCAAGAAAGTACTAAATGGGATGAAGCTGTTAATTATGAGTTTGCAATTGAAGGATTTGAGCATCAAGATTTGCGAAAGGAAGATTACACAACAGCTACTTCCAACGCAAGTAAGGAACTTGCAGTTGCTTCCAATGCAAGCAACAAAATTGAATCTCCTAATACGAGTGGGAAAATAGCCGAGAAAGAGAAGAGTGAATCTCAAGATGATTTAGGCGATGATGAGTCTGAAGAAAGTGAAAGAGATAACAATTCATCACAAGAATTAATAAGATCTCAAAGGCAAGTGACAAAGCCGAAATATCTTGAAGATTACGTCTTATTTGTGAAGCAAGAAAAAGAAAGATTGTTTTTGACTTTGAATGATGAACCAATGTGTTTTGGTGAAGCAAAAGAGAGGAAAGAGTGGATTTATGCTTGTGAAGATGAGATCCATTCAATCAACAAAGCCGAAACATGGACTCTTGAAGACTTACCGGAAGGAATAAAACCAATCGGAGTTAAATGACCATTTTGAATTAAGAGAAAATCGATGGAACAAGTACCAAGGCTAATGGGATATAGTGATAGTAGTTACAATGTTGATCCGAATGATCGGAAGAGCACAACCGGTCACATCTTCTACTTGGATGAAAGTCCAATCACATGGTGTTCTCAAAAACAAGAAACCGTTGCTTTATCTTCTTGTGAAGCCAAGTTTATGGCTGGAACCGAGGTAGCTAGACAAGCAATTTGGTTAAGAGATTTACTAAGAAAAATAATGGGATCAACAAGTGATCGAGTTGTAATTCGCATAGACAATAAATCGGCTATTGCACTTACAAAAAAATCTTGTTTTTCATGGAAGAATCAAGCATATTCACACAAGGTATCACTTTATAAGAGAGTGTGTTGAAAACGGTTTGATAGAAGTAGAACATATTGTCGGGACAAAGCAAAAGGCACTAGGAAGAATCAAGTTTAAAGAGATGAGAGACTTCATTGGTGTTCAAAATGTTGAAGAAATTGTTGAATCAAGCTTGAAATTAGATATTTGTTAAGCAAGTTAGGTTGTTAGACTAGATATGCTAGAGATATTTTATGAGTTATCTAAAGTATAAAGCATTCCTAATTAGAGTAGGAAATTATCTAGTCTATAAAAGGAGATGCCAAAGTGTGGCATAACTTGTGAGTTCATTGTTTGAGAGTTTAGGTTTTTGAGTTATTTTTCCTAAGCTAATAAAGAAGAGTTATTTCTGTATAATCTTAGAATTCCAACACCTTATACCAATGGGTGGCTTTCCCATTAGGAGGTGATCTGTTGGTCTGTATGCTAACGAGAATGCTCCAAAGATGTCGATTATAAGATTCAACAATAGAGGAAAGTAAAAAATTGTTTAAGAGAAAGATTTCTAGTAATGGGAGAACTGGATTACAAGACGGTACCTAAGGGATAACATTTTCAAACCTGCATGACATTACGTGGAAACGCATTAGGGTTTTGTCTTGATTTGATGATCTTTCTCTTCTGTTCTGGCTCGACTGGAGTTTGCATGTGTAAATTTTTTGTAACAGATGTCATCGCTCCTTTCCAGTATAATCACATGATCGAGATCTTATCCTTGTCTAGGTTGATTTGGGCAATTCATCTTTGCAGTGCCGCTGAGTGTTTTGGAGCAGTTGTTTGGCTCTAGGGTCTCCTATAACTTTCGACTATGCTTTCTTTAAAGAGGTAGATCTATTCACATGGAAGGATGATAAGTTGCGATTTAATTCGGACAAAGTTCATTGAGTTTCCAAGCCTTAGTTTGATGTTGTTGTTCCAATTAGTTTAAAATAGTTTTTGGGCTCGAATGGTATGTCAATTGAATAGCTGAATAGCTGAATCATGAAATAGCGGAATCATATGAACGGAATTATTAGAATAACTGAATAACACTGAACAGAATTATGAAAAACTGAACGGATTAAAAAACACGAATGGTATTTTTTAACTGAATCATGAAATAAATAGTACTAAATTATGAAAATGAATATTAATTAATATATATTTAAAAAATATCAATACTCGTTTTTTAAAACCAAAATCCAAAAAAAATTCTCACACATTCATCGACTCAGTTTATCGACCTCTAGGTCGATATAATTCTCACACTTTGTTGTTCATTCCCGCTTCGTTTATTTCGACTTGACCTATCGATCCTTTGGTCGATATAATTCTCACACCACTTTGTTCATTCACGTATTGCTTATATTGACCAATTGTATCGATCCTTTGGTCGATATAATTATCAGAAATCATGTCTTAGGTTAGAGATGGTGGTAAAGAGCTTTAAATTTTTTAAAACATATAAAAAAAATAGCTTTTTTAATTTTTTTTTGAAACACCAAAAAGGTACTCTTGAAGCAAGTTTTGCATAATTTAGTTACAAATTTAAAACGTGTGGGATAGATTTGAAAAACACTTCTTAATTTTCATTTTTTCTCATTCCGTACGTGTTCTTATGAATAATATGTTTTGGGCGAAATCATGTTTTCAAAACGTGAAAAAGCTACATACCATTCAACGCCTTTGATGTGGTTGTGAAAGGATCCCTTCCTCATGATTCCGTTTAATGTCTGTTTATGTTTTTAGTAATGTTTTGAAAACCGGATCGGACACCGACTCGGTAATATTAGTGGATAGTTGGTCGGATTGGTTTAACTGGTCAAACCGGGTTTTTATTTTTTATTCTATATATATATATATATATAAAAGATAATATAACACATTTGAAATTTTCAAATAATAAATAAGTAAGCAAATTTGATAGGAGAAATAATAAAAAGTATTCTATAAAAGTATTAAATTAATACTTTTTTGAGAAATAAAATATCAATTTATTTTATTTAATTATATTTGTGTTCTTTTAAATTAATTTTTTTTCAAGTTACTCAAATTTTTTGTTTTGATAACATAATAAAAGATATAAAATATCACATTTTAGTAATAATTTATATAAATGATCTATCGATATTATTTGTAATTTATAAACATTAACTACAAACATCATCTCTATTAGTTATAAATTATAATCGAAATATTTGAAAAATATAATAAAAACAGATTTTTATGGTGTAAATTTTAGTTTTAATACTTCTTATTTTATATATTTACGTAAAGAAGAAAAATAATATTAAACTTTTGAAAAAAAAATATAAATTATTGGTGAACCGAATTTTAATATTGACCCGGACCACCAGTTTTACCGATTTTTGATTGGTTTTACGGGTTTAATTCAAATCCGAATTTTAATTCAACTTGAACCGGTTTTAGTAGCGAGTCATAGTCTAATCAGTTAAACCTACCGGTCCGAAGTTTTCAAAACACTGGTTTACGACTTTTGGTTCACCGATTTTGTCTCCAAGGTACTTTTAGTAACTGCCAGTTAAGGTGGTAAGTTGTATGTGTTAGTTTTTTTCTTAATTAAAGTTTCTGATAACGAAAAAAAACCCATATATCATATTAAATATCTATGTATATCAATAATATATATATATATATTATGTCACATAATCCTAAAGTTTTATTAAAAGGCAAGCCTGTAATTACAGAGGTAATAACCCAAAGGTTTACAACTGTAAAGGTTCAACAACAGAATGAAAGAGTTGATGGGCCAGCTCATAAGCCCACTGGAAGGAACCCTTGAGAAGCTTTATGTGGCACATGAGGCCACGCAACACTAAGAGGAGCTGCCAGGTGTTTGCTAGAGGTTCTTTTCGCCATGTAGCTCCGGTGAATTGGCAAACGAAACTGTTGCCGGCAAATGCCTCACTTCGTCTCTTATCTTTGAAATTGAAACTTGATCTTGATATAATCTTCCACAGCCTATTTTCAGCCAAGAAATATTGAAGATCCAACTCTCATAACAGCGCATATTTATTCTCGAGATACTTTAGTGCTGGCATGACCAACCTAGTGATCTTGCCCTTATCTCACCAATTAGCTCTAACCCACTGAGCGGTGGAAGCACCAAAGATTTATGACTTGATTAAATGACAACACCATGGAAGAGAAGGATTCAAACGCCGGAGATTGAGGAAAAACCAAATTTTCCGGATCCCGAAACTAAGATCGGAACAATTGGGATGTTTAAACACCAAAAGCAAACCATATAAACACAAGTGAAAATTACAACTTATAAAAGAAAGATAGCCGGCAGATTTAACTCCGGAAAAGTAGCAGGAACAAGTCGGAAAAGATACTCAAACCTGGAAAAACAAACCACACAAATCCTCTGAAAAATTTAAGGTGAGGGAAGAGGAAAAGTGATGGTTGAATTTACGGAGATTGAGAAGAAAACTCTCACGGAGGAGAGAGGAAACCCAACCTTGCACTTTTAAACTACAACCTATCAATAATATTATTTAAGATTGAGACCGGACCATTGTTGATCACCGAGAAATATCAAGAGTGATCTCGACTCTGATCGAGCTATAGCATAGCAATAGCTAGCTCAAATTCTCAAAGAAATCGAATTAGGTTGGAATAAACATAACTGATTTAGAAAATTTCAACAGCTAATGAAATGAAAATAAAAACAAAGAAAGCGAACTTCGAGCACAAATTGAAGAAAGAAGAAATAAGTTGAGCATAATTCTGCATAGATACCATGTTGGATTGCGTACGAGAAAAGGAGAAAGTGATACGTAAAAACAGATATATGTTAGCTTCGATTATGAATTAAAGCTTAAGAAGAGACGAGAGTTTTGACTGAATTAACTGCACTATGTTACATAGCACAATAAATCGTATTATTTAGTCTCTCACGCACACCAACGTGGAGAACAACAGCAGCCTGCTAACGCCCAAAGCTAGCGGAAATGCTTTATTATTTGACCTGAAACGATGTTTGTAATTTCAAATAAGTTACTTGTCAGATCTAAATAAGATATATTCATGTGTGATCTATTAGAAGATTAGGGAGTTAATAAGGTTCTTACAGTATTTTCGTATATACCGCACTTAGTTACGGTCATAATGATGGGCTTGCAAAGGGAAGCGAGTGGCGGTTTGGCTGAAATATATATACAGTGTATATATATATATATGCATATTAAACAAAGAATTTGAAGATTGAAAATGAGATAAAGTAGTTGAGAATTATATGAACAGAACCTGAGCAATCCCTTAAGACTGAACACCAGCCAGTTTTCCACGTCATGCTTAAGAGGTGAAATGAAAAAGCCTAGGAACACTATTACGATGATCTGATATAGAAGGAACAAATATTAAAGCATATCAGAAAAGAAACAAAGAAGACCAAAGTCATGTTCACTTGTACAAAGGACTTACCTGAGCTATAATAGTTGAGCTTATTATAATGAGAAACACATTTTCTCTAAGGATTTCTTTCAAGGTTTGACTTTTAATTTCGAACTCACCTAGAACCTGTGTTTTTTTAGGAAAAAAAAAAGATACAAAACAGAAAAAGACAGAATGATCAACATATTCTCAGATGAACACTAATTAAAAGAGTCGGGGAAAATGGGAAATTACCAGGCAGAGGACTAGGTAAGTGAATATTAATGTGTTATTCACTTTTCCGGCATTACCGGAATGCCCATGATTCAGCATCAGTAGCTTTTCAGAATTTATGACTTCCAGAGATAGCACTACGTAAAGTACCTGGAGAATGGTATTACATGACAGAAGGATTATTTAGAGGTCTCAAAATCTCTAATCAAATAGTGATGACCATGGAATTGTATCTGTTTCCTGGAAACAATGAGGGACTAATGGATTTGATCAGACATTAGCGTCAAATCAATAATTTAAGCCAACGTACCTGTATTATCAGCTTGGCCCACATCGTCGTGGTTATAAGAGGGTCTCTAACAAAATAAAAAACGGAAACAAAGTACAAATATGTATGATCAGTTCGCGTATATCCACGTAGAGCAGACAGTGTGTTTTAACCAGAATGCAAAACCAACTGGTTCTTTCAGGATTTCGGCACAATACAATATTATACGGTCTATTCAGATTTTGTACCTTTTACCAACTGGTGGCTTTCCCATTAGGCGGTGAGCTGTTGGTCTGTATGCTAATGATAATGCTCCAAAGATGTCGATAATAAGATTAAGCAACAGAAGCTGCATCAGGGAAAAGCAAAAAATGGTTTAGAATAAAGATTTCCAGTAATGGGAGAACTGGGTTACAAGAGGATGAAGTAACAAAAGGATAACATTTTCAAACCTGCATGACATTAAGTGGAAATGCATCATAACGTACCACCTCAACCACACAGAGTGCCATGGCTGATGCACTGAAAGTGAGCCGGAATAGGACATATCTTTGGTTATTGGTGTATAGAGATCGAGAAAATAGGATAACCTGCATCATCCCAAACAAGCCTCTAGTGTCTTCCAAGTCACAATCAAAATGATTTTAAAGAAATTTCACTGCCACAATGTCAAGGTTTGCTCATCATTATTGTACGCATTCTATAAACTGCTATCTGCCTAAGTTTATCATTATAACAAGAACTAACCTTGACAATGGTAGCAAAATTATCATCCAGTATAATAATGTCAGAATTCTCTTTTGCCGCTGCAGTTCCTCCCATTCCCATTGCAAGACTAACATCTGCCTGTGCAATAAAAACATGAATTGTGGGTTGCCATGATGATATATCTTTCAGTGTTTTAGAATTCCTTTTCTTTTTCATATTGTGTGGTCAGATTTAATGTGATAACTACATACCGCCAGTAATGTGTTTGGATCATGTATTCCCATCCCAGTGGCTGCAACTATATGCGCTCTTTCCTTCAGTGCCTTGACAAGCAGAAGGATGTCGCTAGGAGAAGCTTGAGCTAAAACCTTCACATAGAGCGGTGTGTTAATTTTTTTTATAAACCTTCACATTATGCCAAAATTGCTTCTGATCCAACATTGTTAGTTTCCATCAACATATAGGTGTACAACAACTCCGCTCAGCAAGGTCTGACACTGGCAATTGATATTTTAAATTTTAGTCCAGTTTTATCGTATCCCATGATTCCACTCGCCGAAGTATTATGTTGTGCACAGATGAATTTGTACGTTAAAGCATAATTATAGAAGAATAGATTCCTACTAAGATGTCTTCGGCAATCTGTTCTCTTTCTACGTCGGAAAGATTACGAAACTGAGCTCCTGTCCTTATATTAAGGCCAGATGCATCCCTCACTACCCCACACTCCATTGCTATTGCTTTTGCAGTCAAAATGTCATCTTCCGTCACCATGCAAACCTGAAAGTCAGCATATTCCACTTAGAAAGTAGACCGATAAAATGGATTGACCCAAGTAAACAATCGCTTACACTTATTGTATTCTGTATCAAATGTAAAAAGGTAACACACAACTTATAGACTTATGCTAACTCATAAAATAAAACTACACGAAAGTCAGAGGGAGATAACAAAAATCAGTAAAGAGTAGAAAATTTCTCTTTACCAATAAAAATTCACAAACTTGAAGTACCAAGCAAGAGGAACAATAGTAAAAAAGGTAGTAGCATAATAAAACAAAAAAATCAGCAATGGTACCTTAACACCTCCGGAATTGCAGAGCTGGATCGCATCCCTTGTGCCTGACCGGCAAGAATCCTGAACGTTATTCAAAACATTAGATAAGTAATGATAATAAAAAGACTGTATAGGCTTCGAAGAAAGGGGAATCAGATAGCAATTCTCATTGATAAAAACTTAAATTTTAGATGACTGCTGGAAATGTTACCTTAATACCAATAATAGCCAACAGAACAAGGTTTTGTGGTTCCTTAACGGTTGAGAGACTCTCGAGTTCACAGGGTTGATAAGCAAGTGCAGCACAACGCATTCCTCTCATACACATATTTTCAATTTTTCCTTCAAAAAACTTAAGAAAGAAAGTTTTATATATATATATATATATAATACAAACAAAATATAACAGTGTGTTTGTGAATTAATCATCTACGCTTAAAAACAAACCTTTCGTTTCTGTTCATCAATAGCTCTGAGGTTGTTGGCCCCATCCATATACTTTACGCATGAACTCAGAATAATCTTAGCAGCTCCTTTCCAATGAATGCGAGCTTCTTCCCCAAGCTAGAATGAATAACAAAAAGAAAAATCTGTAAGAATTAAACATAAGATAAAGTATGCAGGCAGAGTTACTAGAGTTCTTACAAAAATTCCAGAGATTTTACAAAACCGGCCAGGAATATCTTTGTGTGTGTCAAGTGAAAAGAAGGATATATATATATATATATATATATCTTCTCAGAAACAACACAGACAAGGTTATCGTACCTGTAGTGCCACGCCTCCATATTTTTTTTTTGGGTTGAAAGGTATAGGATAACGAACTGATGCTGCTGCCCTAGTATCATCAAATAACATTCCCAGCTACAAAATATGAGTAACCAACAGTCAGTGGTCATTAAGTTAATAGCTGTAGCAAGTAGTAATGTAAGATTGGAAGAAACAAAACCTTATTCCCAAAGCTAAGAATGGCTTGTTCCGTTGGTGAACCATAAACCTCTGTTTCATTGTTTTCCTACAAGTAGTTATGAACTTATTAAGAATAAATGCCATTGTTGTAATCAATAGTACAGGATTCTAATAATTTCTTTCCAACTAAACACTGCGGTCCAGGACTCTAGGACACAATTACCTTTTCGAGGACAACACAGCCATTTGTGTTTTGGGCAATGCCTTCTATAATTAGTTCTCGAAGAGACGTGGGCAACTGTGAGCCATCATCTATATCCTGCATATTTATTCCTCCAGCCCAGACATCAGATACCGACATCTGTTTAGCAGAAAATGAATGCTAAAAATGGGTACCTAGGAAGAAAAATAGGAAGCAGGAAAGAGCTGATTGCATATAAATGAAAACACTTGCCTTATTCAAAGTTAAAATTCCAGTTTTATGACACACTACAGTTGTAACATATCCCATTCTTTCACATGCAGAGAGTGTCTGCACCTGAAGCAAATTTACGCATGTTTAGTACATATTGATGCTATAACAACACTAAATGATTTGGATAATAAAAGTGGAGTACCAAAGCGTTCTCTGTCATCATTTTTCTCGCTGTATTTGCACGGCTGATGTCACAAGGAAATGGTATTATGAGAAACAAAAAGTAACTGTAATAATAGTACAAAAATTAAACTACAATGAAACAACTAGACTTTTGCATACTTGAGGCTATGTCATTCTATGAAACACAATAGAGTGTGCATCCATATCACTAGACTGCTTTGTCACATTTACTGGAAACCTAGGTGCTCACCAGGTTTATATTGAATATGTATTTAATTTAAGGAAAATTTCTGAAGGAAGGAGATTTACTTCAAGGGAATAGCTGTAAAAAGTCCAACAGGCATGGCCACAATAATGGTCGCGATCTGCAAATTCCATGTTTTGGTGACAAAATTACAAAAAAAAAAAGGCCCTTACTGTAGCCACAAAGGTAAAATTGAGCACTCCCTTACCCCAAACCTCAGGGATTTGATCACAAATTCTAATTTTTCGTTGAAAGCAGGTCTTCTGTGAATAAACATTGGATTTCTTTCCAAACAAAAATATCAAGAATTAAAAGGTTTGTTAGGTCCTTATTGCCTGGATTAAACTGGAAATTTTATGGATTTAAATGCAGAACATAAGCATAATGGGTACATCGTAAAAGTCAGACTTACTTGCATAATCGAGCAATAACAGCACCTAAAGCAAACAAAACGACAAGCGAGCTGGCAGAATGTGCAATCCGTTTCAAGTTTACCTAGTAAAACAAATCAAAGGTGGTCAATGCACAAACTATCATAGGTACCAAGGAATTAATGTTTAATAAACAGACATAGAAGGGCTTCTCTTTGTCAGTCTCTTGTTGAATCTCTTCCATCTTCAGCCCCAAGTTAGTATTCATTCCAACACTTGTAACCTTAAATATATGGGGAAAGAAGATCAAGAATTTTGTATAGAGAAAGCTATAAGTCTTATCAATGTCAACGTGACTTATCATTTTTAGCATAGTCCTCAACTTTACTAAAACTAGCTATTATATCTATGACATTGATGTGTCAAGCATACAAAATTAAGACATGGCGTGAGAGCTTACCATCATTGTACCTATGCCTTCAATCAGTTTTGAACCTGAAAATAGGAATGGGTCCTCTTGAAGATCTTTTTGAACCTGATGATTGAAAAGAGAGATTGAAAATACATGGAAGCTAGTGATATAGCTCATCAACATGGGTACAACATACAATTTTGTGTGAGCCAGTTAGCTCTTGCTCGTCAATCTTCAATGAGTTTTCTTCAAACAAGAGACCATCTGCAGGTACCTGACCACCATTCTTCAGGGGTATGATATCACCCACCACAATATCATAAACAGAAACCCTGACTCGTCTGCCACCTCTAATCACCTGCAATCAAAGAAAGTCAGGACAAATTGTAGGCAACACAATACACAAATGACGAAGAAAACAGTCTGCAGGAAGACACCTCTTGGTGTACGTTTCCCTTCTGCTCAGTTAATTTTTCAGTCAGACCAGACTGCAATTTTTGGATGGCAGCTACAAAATGGGAGACACAAAAAAGGAAGATCAATCTGGATTGTTTCCATGTCTGATAATTTAAGGACAAAAAAAAGTTTAAGACACCTTTCTCAAAGATGACGACTATGACAATGAGCAAATTGATTGCTTCTTTATACCATCCCTCGTTGATATCCTGCAAGTGTGATGAGAGTGAGATATAGGAGATGAAATTCAAACATAAGATTTAGAAGAGCCCTAATAAAAAGAATTTTCCCTAAAGAAAGCCACATAATATATGGCTAAGCAAAGTGATGAATCGACACCAAAGCAACAGTGTCAAGCGATGAAGGAACACCAAACCAACAGTGTAATTGTTATCGGTTATGAAAATTGTTATTTAGGAGATTAAGAAACCAATTCGAAAGTAAATTACAATCAGAGCGAGCAAGTAATTCTTAATGTCAAACACAATTACAAAGGAAAAGAAATGTGATTAATAATCTTGTAGAAGAAAAAAAAAAAAACTCACCAGTCTGAGCAGCATATAAGTTACAGCAGCAAGCACCATAAGCAGAGAAAGAGGAGACTGAATAGCCCTCCAGAGAAAGCCCTAAAACAACCAAAGGAAAACTGAACAGCTTGGCCAAAGAAGTACTAACTTAAAACTTGAGAAACTAGCAAAGTTTCTTGTATATATTATCATTACCCAGAAACTGATTTCCTTTTTGCAAAGGTATGTGTTCGACCCAAATGTCTTCCTACGTTGCAGTAGATCATCGTCGCACCCATCAATGCCCTTTTTCAGGTCAGTCTTCAGCCGAATTGTCAATCCTTGAACCTTTGTATCGTCAAATTATAAAATCAGAGGAAGTCTCAAGCAAAAACAAATTCATTGACAGAAAAGACGAATGGATTACAGAAATTAACAGAAGTGATTACCCCGTTATATTGATTCAGAGCTTCAAGGCTACGATCTCTGACTAATGGAACGAGCTCGTCCAATCCAATCCCAAATTGGCCAGAAGAGAAGGTTTCAGTTGCAAGTACTACTGTTGTATTTTCGGTTAAAAAGCAGAGCACAGTAAAGAATAGAAAATTAATCCATCGTGAATCGGGAAACTGAATTATTATTAGACGTAGATTAATGGGTGAGTGGGCAAGACGGATTTGTTGTTGTTGTTGTTGTTGTTGTTGTTGTTGTTGTTATTATTAGACGTAGATTATTATTAGACGTAGAATCGTTTATGAGGCAACGCAAATAACCAAAAAACACAATTTACCGTTTGCTGGGTTTGCTTGCGGACGATCATCACATGCAGTCTGATCACACAGTAAAATCGAGATTATAGGAACATTTGTAAATGAAACCAAATTAAACTATGAGAATTTTCCGCTTACTGCATGGTCATGTGTTTTGCTAATCATCAAGATATCAACCTTGTCTTTATTCGCTCGACGAAACTTTTCCTTTAACAAAAAGAGGAGCCTCGATACGATGGAAAAAACTTGACAGAATTTTCCCGTGGGAACTTCGGGACGATGTGGAAGTGCAACATCATGAGCTGCGGAAGCATTACAGCCACCCAAACCCATCTCCAGATCTGCTGAGCATTTTCTCATCGAGCTCACAAATGACTGATCCTCTGAAAAGGATTAGCGCCACAAAAGGAATTAAAGGCAAATTTTAAGAAATGTGTTTACGCTTTTCACAATGGACTAAGGAAACAAGATGGAAGGACGAGAAGGATTAAGAATGTTTACAATTATATGGAGTTCTGATTTATCTTATTGAGTAGCCAATTTATTTTTAGTTTATAGTGGGAGGACAATTAGGATTTTTCATCTCCTTTACATTTTTATATTCATATCTTTTTTTTGCTAGTGATTAATCATAAATAAAATAGTATTTAATGAATATAGGGTGACGTTATCTAATTCGTTTTTTTTTCTTAGCTAATTACATAAACTAGTATTCTCTATGTCTCATAATATATATAATATATGATGTTTAAGGTAGATGTACAATATTTAAGAAAATATTTAAACTATCCTCATATTGTAATTAATTGTATAGTTAATATGAATAGGTAATAGGGTTAAATGAAAAAAATAAGTGAAATTTTTGTGTTGGAAACCTAAAAATAAAATCATAAACCCTCAAATATATTGTCTGAGATTTTTACTTATATTTAGTGTTTGCTTATTCTCTTATATTCTGAGTCGGTTACTTTTTAGTCGATCGTGGTGGTTTTCTCTTTTTGGGATTAGGCACGTCGAACCAATTTAATGCGGCTCAAAAGTTATGCACGTCGAACCAATTTAATGCGGCTCTTTCTATTTGTAGTCTATTGTCAAAATTTAGAAAAAGCCGAAAAGCAAACTATAAGCTTTTTGGTTTTAATATTGAGACCGAAAACCAGACTATACTAAAGCTTTCGTTGATACTATCATTTGATTGTTTAATATTATGATCCAGTGGCTTTTGTTCCTTTTTTTATCAACTCATTAATTTCATTATTATATCAGAAAGAAAACCATTTAGGTGGTGAAAAAAGAAATTTTTTTAGAAAATAGTCCAACAGGGCTGACAAAATATCAGCAATTCAAGTAGAATACTGTTTCTTGTTATAAATTCTTAGAAAATAATCCAACAGAGCTGACAAAATATCAGCAATTCAAGTAGAATACTGTTTCTTGTTATAAATTCTTAGAAAATTATCCAAACGGATGCTTTTTCTTTTTTGGTGACTTTGTCATATTCGTTTGGGTACATCTGATTAAAACTTTTACTATGATATATTTTATACGAAACCATATAAATACAACAACGTTCGGATTAGGCGTGCCTCGGTTCATATTTTTGTTTTACAAAAAAAAACTGTCTTGTCCTCGTATAACATCTATAATAAATAAAGGAAATTTTGTAAATAAAATATCACCCACCATAGGTAGTGGTAGGAGCAGGATTTAAAAGTCACTAGGTTAGTTGACAAAAAAAAATTTATAAAGTATAATTTACGACCAGAAAAACAAAAAGGATAATTCTTTCCTAATCAATCTTCTCAAATTTTTACACATTATCATCTTAGTTTAATGTTTTATCCCATTTTATAAAAATCATTTGGAAATAAATTCAAAACATATCTAATATTGATTTTTAAATTTCTGATATCTAAAGGCAGCAAATAAATATTTACAAAATTTGTTCTTATGGTTTTACCTACCTATATAATGTCTTGTTATTAGACTTCTGGTGGAAGAATAATATGAATTCAAAAAGTATGCATAAGAAAAAATAGACATATTTATGCAACAGCAAACCGGAAGGAGGTCTAGGTTTCAGACTAATAAATGAGTTTAATTCAGCTTTATTAACCAAACAATTGTAAAGACTATTAGACTACCTAGAGTCATTTTTCATGAATTAACAAAAAATAACTCATCGAATCCTCCTCCTGCTCTCGTTTGATAGAGTTAGGGAGTAAACCCATCGAATTCGTAACTGGATGTCGATTCACTTAGAACTCTTGATATCTAGAGTAATCCTTCTAACTCCAATTCTCTTTTTACTTTGATCTCTCTTGCATGTCGACGATCGAAGCATTATCGATGATCGGAGCAGAGATTTATATGGAAACCATACCTTGAAGCTTATGCTAGCTTCAGACCACATTGCATGTCATCAAATCAAACAATTTAGATCATATCTTTGAAGATAATCTCACCCCCGCACATCGGATAAAGGAATCAAGTCCAGATTGAGTATGTCGGAAGTACAACAACTCCCGGAGGTGCTCAATATGATGTCACTTAATGAGGAAGAACTAATTGATCTCCCGATTTCCGGTTCATACACAACATGCAACTCAAATCAACCTACTCTCATTGGCCGCTTGCTTAATCCCGATCAACAGAGTATGGCCAAAGTCCTTCTCACTATGCCAAGAGTTTGGAGATTGTACAATAAAATCATTGGTACAGTTTTATCTAATGAATTCTTCCAATTCAAATTTCCTTCAGTTGAAACTCTCGAATATGTTATTACTACTAGCTACTAGAATTTTGATGAATGGGGTATCATTGTTGGAAGAAAATCGGATGATCAAGAGGAAAATCGATTGGAAAAATTTCCTTTATGGATCCGGTTATTCAACATCTCGGTCGAACATCATACACATGATTTATTCTCAGCGGTTGCGGGGACAATAGGGGATGCCATTGAAGTTGATTATAATGAGAAACGTACTCAATTGTATGAGTATATTAGAGTGAAGATCAACTATGACATCAAAGATCCACTTAAAGATAATAGAGGATTTAGATTTTCGGATGGGAAAGTGATAAAGGTTGAATTTGAATATGAGTGTATAAGGAAGTCATGCCATTACTACCGTTGTTTATCTCATGAAAAAGCGAGATGCCCTTGGCTAGAAATTATAGATTCTTTAAAGAATGCAATATATCTCAATTCGGAGAATACTAAGATGAAGACCAAAGAGATTTCTAACCAAAACACTTATTCACCCACCTTTACACCACAAGAGAAACCTTATGTAAATTTGAATGAGACTAGAGCAACCACAACCACCAATAAAAAAAGAGGATTGGAACATGATTCAGAGACAAATACTTTGTTTCAACACAAAGACACAGAGGAAAGTAAATGGAAAGCACAAAAAACACCAAATGCTCAATCGAAAGGCAAGGACATAGCGCTTATTACCTATGAGGATCAGAAGAATATATCGCACAAATACAGTAACTTGGAAGGAACATGGACTAACATAGAAATCAAGGAATTCACCTCCATGAGTAAAGACTTGCCACACAAGCAACAACAAGAACACATTGCCAGGGTTGCTACTCAAAACACAAAAGAGCACAACCAAAAATCACACTACGGAATGAAAACATACACAAGCAAGAAGCTTAAGGAAAAGATGGCACAAGAGAATATAGACAATATGAAAACACTGATAAATGTGAATCCAGAGACACAATGGCTACAAGGAGATAAAGAAGAAGGCTCACTAGTTAATTTCAACAAGAAACAAAAGAAAAATGAAGGCCCATCATCAAATGAAAAGCCAAAGGGAGATACAACTATTGAAGGTATGGTGAATATCCTTGAGTCACCCGATGAACAATGAGTGTCTTAAGTTGGAACTGTCAAGGAATGAGGAACTCCTTGATAGTTTGACGTCACAAGGAAATATGTGGACAAGTATTTCCCGATTTTCTGTTTCTCATAGAAACTAAAAATAATAAGGAGTATGTTTTATCGGTTTAAAGGTGGCTAGGATATAATCACTCTCATATAATAGACCCTACAGGGAATAGCGGAGGTGTTGCATTATTTTGGAAACATAAAGATGATGTCCAGGTTCTAAAAGGGACAACACATCTTATAGATGCAAATATAAGAATAGGTACTCACAACATTAAAACCACTTTTGTGTTCGGTCATCCGGTTCGCAGTCTAAGAGGTCAAGTATGGACAATGATTAAGGATATTGGTAAGCAAAGAGATCAACCTTGGATTGTTTTAGGAGACTTTAATGAAATTCTCCACAGATCGGAATAGCTTGGAGGACCACTTCGACTGGAGGCTCACTATAGACCATTTCGTTCAGTAATAAATGAATGTGGACTTTAGAGAATTTCCATGCCATGGCTCCATTTTCTCATGGAAAGGTTACATGAGTGGGGAGTGGATTCAAGTTCAACTAGACAGAGCATTTGGTAATGCATATTGCTTCAATAATTTTCCACGCATCAACACATCTTACTTACAATGCTGGGGGTCTGATCATCGTCCCATACACACAATATTTATGATGGATGATTTAGCCTTTAACAAAATATTTTTCTTTGACAAAAGATGGACAACTAAACAATACTTCGAAGATACTGTCTCCATGGTTGGAATTTGAGGAGCTCTGAAGCAGTTCCAAAAGTGGTAGAACGAATAGCCAATTACCGGAAAGCAATCTCAACATAGAAAAAAAGACGAAACCTTAACTTGGATACCAACATCAAGAATGTCCAGATGAAACTAGAGGAGGAAGAAAATAAGTGTTCACCTAATTTGAACACATTACGATCCTTGAAATCATAACTTGAATATTAATGCAAAGAGGAAGAAATCTTTTGGAAGCAAAAAAGTAAGGAAAAATGGTTAGCTGAAGGTGACAACACCAAATTTTTCCATAACAGTGTCAAACAAAGAAGAATGCACAACACCATAGCAAGTTTACTTGATTCCCAAGGTAACACTGAGGTCACAGAAGGATCCAAGGGACAGGTAGCAGTGGACTACTTCCAAAATATTCTTACAAGTAATCACTCGAACACAATTCTAGAGTTCTTAGCTTCACTACCAACCAAACTTACACCCGCAATGAATGATCAACTCCTAAGACCAATCTCAAATCCAGAAATAAAACAGGTAGTTTTTAATGTCAATGAGGATAATGCTCCAGGTCCGGATGGTATGACCAGCACTTTTTTCCATAAATATTGGCACATCATCGGAGTGGATATCACAAAGAGGTAAAGAAAGTCTTCCAAACATTCTCGTTACCACAAGAGTGGAACTATACTCGCATTAGTTTGATACCCAAGACTCCTAACCCTAAGAGTATGTCTGATTTCTGTCCCATTAGTTTATGTTTGGTATTGTATAAGGTGGTTGGTAAGATTATTGGAAACCGTTTGAAGACCATCCTACCCTAGCTAATATCACCAACTCAGCGAGCTTTTGTAGCAGGCAGATTAATTTCGGATAACATACTTGTGGCATACGAAGCTTTACCTATTTAAACACAGTTAAGAAAGGAAAGGAAAACTATATGTTGGTTAAAACGGATATTTCTAAAGCCTATGATAGATTGGAATGACAATATCTGAAATGCGTGATGGAGAAATTAGGTTTCAACACCAGCTGGATTTAACTTATAATGAGCTGTATAAGATGGTGCATTATTCAGTGCTAGTGAATAGAGAAGTATATGGACTAATACAACCTCACAGAGGTCTTAGACAAGGTGATCCATTATCACCTTATCAATTCATACTTGCAACAAAAGGTTTGGTTAACATTTTAGAGGAAGCAGAACGAGAAAATTTAATGACAAGATTGAGGTTTAATAACAATGGTCCTTTGATACATCACCTCTTATATACGGATGATAGCCTCTTCATATGTAAGGCCACGGTTGATGAAGCTTACATTTTACACTTTTGCTAATCTCAATATGAAGCTGCTTCGGGACAGAGTATATATTACTCAAAATCTGTGATTACATTTGGAAAATCTATTGACGAGCAAACTCAAAATAGAATTCGGGATATACTTAACATTCAATAGTGAAGGAATGACAAAATACTTGGGATTACCAGATTGCTTCAAAGGAAGCAAGACTACTATGTTCAACTTCATTTCAGAAAAACTCAAGGCAAGAACAAAAAATTGGTACAACAAAACCTTATCTCTCGAGGAGGGGGGGAAGAAATACTCATCAAAATGGTAGCACTAGCACTTCCTATATATGCCATGTGTTGTTTTAAACTACCAAAAAAACAATGCAATAAAATCACTCAAGGAATAAGGCAATTTGGTGGAACTCTACTTTCGATCACAAGAAAATACCGTGGATATCATAGAGCAAAATGTGTAAAGCCAAAGAAGAAGGTGGTATTGGATTTCAAGATTTGGAATATTTCAACCAAGCCTTGCTTGCAAAGCAAGTATGGAGGATATTGCACAAACCGAATTCGCTAATAGCAAGACTATATAAAGCTCACTATTTCAAAAACAAGGATTTTCTCTTGAGTACCATTAGATCTACACCCTCATATGCTTGGCAGAGTATTATACATGGAAGAGATCTCTTGGAAAAAGGTCTATTAAGACAAATAGGGAATGGGGTGGATACCTATGTTTGGACCACAAACTGGATCCATGATGAGTTCCCTTGTCCTCCAATCAGTAGAGAAACCAGGTTCCAAGTTGACCTTAAAGTAGGTGATATTATTCAAAATGGGGAATGGAAACTGAACAGAATATTGGAGACATTTCACCATCTAGATATCAGCCGAATACTTCAAATGAGGCCGAGTGATGATTATGAAGACACTTGGATTTGGGCCTATAATCAGTCCAGATCATATTTGGTTAAAAGTGGAAGATAGCTTTGTGGAAGAATTAATACATACGAAAATTCATTACAGACTAAAGATATTGTACCTACCAATATAGTGAAGAACAAACTATGGCAAGTTCAAGCTCCACCAAGAATTAAAATTTTTTTATGGAGGGCTATCTCGAATGCCATTGGTGTCCAAACACAACTTAAACAGCGAAAGATTAACAACTTTGATATATGTCCCATTTGCGAGACACAACAAGAAACCGTGAATCATATGCTTTTCCAATGTCCACCGGCTAGACAAATATTGTCTTAGGCATAGCTTCCTTTTCCACAAGGTGGTTTCAATGATGCATCACTCCTTGGCAATATACATGTATTAATTAAGATGAGTTAGGTACGGAATATCCCAGAAAACATTCGAATCTCTTATCTTTGATACTTTGGTCAATTTGGAAGAATCAGAACTATGTAGTTATGGAAAAGAAAGAACAAGATCTTCGTGTGGTGGCCAGTGACATAATGAATCAAGTCAATATGTGGATAGCAAGTAATAACATACACCGGCTTGGATACAAGAGAAGCTCAGTAAATAATAAGTCGATAGAAGAAAATGATCACTCAGGTTACAACATTTATTGGGCAATGTCAAGTAATAAGCTAGGTGGTTTTCATGGTGGTGCATGGATTTTAGAGGATAAAATTAACAACACATGGCTACACTCGAGACATGCCTTTGCTCACACTCAATCAATGCTTCACTTGCATCTCACAGGTCTTCAATGGATTCTTCAAAGCTTTATTGACCTTCGTATACCTGAGATTAATATCCTAGGAGAAAATTCTGACATTCAGAGGGTCATATACAATCATGAGGAGTGGCCAATTTTAACCAAACATATAATGGACATGATGAAATCATTTCGAAGCATCTCTTTTCCAGATTTTAATAATGAAGTGCATGTCAAGATAACTTTAATTGCAAAAAGTGTTGTCCACAACCATAGAGTTAATGACTACATCAGCAGAGATCTTCCTTTATGGGTGAATCAAAGGTACAATGATCATGTTCATAACTCCCCACACCAAGGTACTCTCAACAATCACTAAACTTTAACCCACATTCAATTCGATAACATTTAATCTCATATCCACCTACCTCGTATAATCTCTTATTTACTTCGCCTATCATTAAAAACATCATAAACACATTTTCTAACCCATTTTGTATCTCAGTACCATTAAAAGCTAATCATATACATGTTATATGTTTTAAATTTTATTCTCCTTTCTACTAGCCTTTTATTACCCTACATACCCTAGACTATAGATAATCATGAAACAAACTTCGATCTCTGCTGCAATGCATTGTAACTGAGAGACACTTGGCTTGCGCTTCTTTCAAGCCAATTAGCAACCTTGCCTCTGCGTCTTCCATAACATAAAATATTGCTCTTGAGATTTGGGCGGCTCCTCACGCCACATTTCACTTATGCACTGGTTCTCCAAGTTTCGATATACCATGAACAATAGGATGCCAAGACACAGAGACATAATCATTTGCAGAGGGCCCACTCTCGTCTATATATTCATCTCGGATACCGACGGTTCAAGTTCAACATTCTCACTCTCTCTCAAACACGGATGCAAACATTTGGACTGCAGAAATTCAATTTCATGTGGGACGATATGACGATGAGATTTATATCCCACATTATGCATACATGTCTACTCAAGCAATGTGCCACCTTAGCATCATGGCAAAGCTTTTGAACCCACCAGAATAAAACCTTCACGAGATGGCTGAGGATCTCCAGCGAGAATGGAACATGGAGAATAACAATCAAATCAAATCAAGATGCATAAGGTCTAATTAAGAACCATCCTAGGATATGAGTCACATATCAACTAGATTAACCCACTCTCATGGCATTAACCTCTATCTTAGACTATGAACCAAGCGAAACTCTCATTTGCCAATTCAAAGATTAAAATCTATTAAAAACAAGCTCACTAAGACCACTAATCCCCCAAACATGATCTCTCGAAGGCCTAGGAAGAAAAACTCTAATATAGGTCATTCGGGAATTTCATCGAACACCTATCGGGCAACAAAACTCCTAGCATCATTCTTCATGTGCTCAAGATGAATCAAGCATTAAGAGCACCTAAATAGAAGGAATCAATAGATCTAACAACCTAAACACAAAATTCAACCATCAAAACTCAAGATCTACCTAATCCATCAACCTAACATTCCAAAATGAAGAACAAACAAGTAAAATGAAATAAATCAAAGCTTAAATATAATGAAATTAGAGAAGAGAAAACAATAAGAAAACTCAATGGATGGGTGAAGATGATCCTAAGATCATCTTCCCCTTGGGTCTCCAACAATTATCTTTCTCTCTCAAGAACACACTAAAAACTCTAAGAAAACTCTTCCAAATTGAAAATAAAATGAGAAGTTAAGTTGATGTGTATTTGTTGCTCACAAAGGTATTTATAGACTAGAAACTCGGGCAACAAGCCCAAAAAAGCCCCAAAAAAAGTGGATCCAAGTTGACCCGGGATAAACCGGGTCAAACCAATCAAAAGTCGCCAAGTGTGGGTGATTTTAGCAGGTCTTCGGGTAAGGTGTTGACCTTTTTTGGTTGAGGGATGTAATCTAGAAGCTTAAAAATTGGACAGAGCCTCGGGTTGCGTTGGTCACGGTCGAATGACATATGTTGAGTAAATTGGTCGTATCTTTCTAACCGCTTGTCCAAATGCCTTCAAACCATCACCAAATGAAAGCTGGCTCGTTTGGCTATCTTGGTAGAGGGATGTAATCCAAAAGCTTAAAAATTGGATAGAGCCTCGGGTTGCGTTGGTCGTGGTTGAATGACATATGTTGAGTAAATTGGTCGTATCTTTCTAACCACTTGTCCAAATGCCTTCAAACCATCGCCTTATGAAAGCCGACTCGTTTGGCTATCTTAATTCCAAATTTTAGCCAATTCCATTCATTATAAGGTCTTCATCAATCACCATATTTCAGCGCATTGTTAGTCGCAGACAGCTTCCGTCGTTCGCAAGATAAGGGTCAGACGTGGCCGCGGACGGTCTCGGTCGAGAGCTAGGTGCCCTCGGGTGAGTCTTGGTCGAAATCTGGGTGGCCTCCGGTATGTCTCGGTGGAGAGCTGGGTGGCCTCGGGCGGTGTTTGTCGCAGCTAGTTTGTCATTTTTATCTTAAACTGCGGCCTCGGGTGGTTTTGCCACAGCCAAGGTTTCATGTCTTGACCTTCTTTAATCCTTTTCAACCCTATTCCATGCATGATCTACCTCATAAGCTTCAAGCCTCCATGTTAAGCTTCCAAATCACCTAAAATGACTCAAAACAAGAAAATATGCGACTCGATCTATTTAAAACTCTAAAAATGCAAAATGTATGAAAACCTATACTAAAGGACGAATGTGGCTCCTAAATGATGCAAAAATGGATCAAAATATGCATGAATAACTAGCTAAAAATGATGCATATCATGTACCCTGATTTTGATGTTGAAGCGAAGATGAAGAAATCGAAGACTCTTTAAGTAGAGTTCGATCCTTACTTAGAACTCAAGTAACCTTTTTTCTAAAATCCTGTCTGTTCGATCTTCATAGATATTGAAGCAGGTCCTTTTGTTGTTAGTTTTATGCTATTTCTATTTCCAGTTTAAGTTAATCCTTTTGTACCAAAACTTGTTTATGATGATTTTGGTTAAATAAATTGGTCTTTGAGAAAAAAAAGACTACCTAGAGTCTCTGTTCTCAAGAGTCTTTAGAGGAAACTATTTTAAAGATTCTAGCCCCTTAGTCCCTATGAGAATTTATTCTGCATCCTATGGTTGGAGGAGCATCATCTCAGCAAGAGCTCTTGTAAGTAAATGCCTCGTAAAAAAGATTGAGAATGGTAAATCTATCTTAGTATTATGGCATAATACTTGGATTCTAGAGGCACCAAAAATATAGACAGATCTTACAGTAGATAAATTGATTGACCACTTCAAAAGAATGTGGGATCTCTCTTATTAAGCAAATAGTTGAAACAAATATGTTCTCTTAATTTTAGGTATCCATCTTCCTAATCTAGAAAAAAACAGATTATTATAAATGCTATTATAAGAAATAAGAGAAGTATTCAGCTTAGTCTGATTATAAGATAAAGTCCTCTTCTAAAGAGGGAGAGAGGTAAGGTTTGGGCCAACTATCCGAGAAACTAAAGCTAATGGATGGAAGGTGGACTGTCCTCCAAAAATTTGCCATTATCAATGGCAATTGGCCTCGAGATGTCTTTCGACCAAACAAAATTTAATCAATCAAGGGATTATATACGATTCAAGATGCCCACAATGTGGAGCAAATGAGGAAACAATTAATCCTATATTTTTTAAGTGTCCTCTAGTATTTCAAACTTAGGCTATTGAATACTCTTTCAAGAATATGAGTAGTTCTAAGTTCATCATATTTACTAATTTGGATTTCCTTTGATGGAGGTTACCAGATTTAAAGCAATCTAAATATTTTCCATGAATACTCTAGAATACATTGAAAACAAAAAATGATAAAAATTTTGGTAATTTGGACAAGATCCAAGAGATATTCTTCGTGCTACCGGAGCAGAGGCAAAAGAGTGGTTACAAATGCAGGCCGATAAAATAAAGGAATTGGCCAATCTGAACTACATTGCACCTCTAAATGATCTTTGGGAGGCCCTAGCAAAGCCTAATATAGGTTATCAAAGTTTCTCAGGTGTTCGGTGTTTTGTTGATGGTTTGTGGAAGGACTCTGAGTAATTCTCAAGATTTGGTTGGTATTGCTTTTCAGATTTTTTTGCAGGAGCATCTATGGGTGCAAGGGAAGTCTTCTGGTGCTTATATCCTTTGCATATCGAATTTGAAGCATTCTTCTGGACCATAGAGTCTCTTCTTGCCTTGGAGTATCAAAAGATACAGTGTGCCACTGATTGTGCGAAAATCCTAAAGATGGTCGATTCCTCATATGATTGATCAGCATTTTTGTAATACCTAGAAAATTTTGTCAGACTTATGAGACTTTACTCTTCCTTCTCACTTTATCACATTCCAATAGTCTTTTACATAAAAGCGATTTAGTTAGTGAAAAGTATTCAAATTTCTTTTAGAAATTGTTCTTGTATAAACAATATGCTTCCTTCTTGGGTTAAAAACTTAATATAATTTATATGTTGAAAAATAATAATTCTGAATCGAGATTTAGTTCATCAGGTTCTTTGTAAATTTCTTGTTTAACTATAAAAAATCACTAGAAAAGACTCTTGATGAAATTGGTTACCATCGAAATGTTTTTACCGAAAACTAGATATACTTGAGATATTATCTAAAATTTTTGACGGCTATATTCCATGAAAAAAAGTCAAGAATTCCAAACAAATTCTTGATAGCATCATCATCAGTAGTTTTTTTTTTTTTTTGTCAACTCACATTAATAAATCACCAAAGAGGTGAAAGAAAGTTACACTCGGAAACCAAAAGGTGACTCTCTAGAATAACAAGCGAGAGTATCAGCCTTATGGTTTAGAGAGCGCGGGATTACATGAAGAGAGAAAGCACTAAAAAGAGACTTTAACCTGTGAAAGTCTTCCT
>OVAX01002307.1:0-31053 GCA_900406405.1 Lepidium africanum
GGAATAAGCATGAAGACCACCTAAACTGAAGAGATCTAAACATGAATACCCTTAAGCAAGCTTGGAATTCCCTAGATCTGCACTAATCTAACTCATTTCCTCAAGAACCCTTATGGAATCTACTCACCAACTATGAACGATTGGATAAACCCAGAAAATGAAATAAAGAGCAAAATTAGAAAGAGGAAAGAAAGATAAACAAGATTCAATCAAAGAAACAAACTCAGATTTTCATTGTATCAAAAGAGATTCAACATGAAAGTAGCAAAAACTAAGAGGAACCTGCTTCAGGTCTAGCCAAAAAGAGTAAAAACTAGGTTACTGCGTTTTTCGTTCTAAGTGTTATTTATAGATCCCAAAATAAAAGCCCTAGTCTGAGTCAGCATAAGATAAGGTCGGTCAAAGTAATGAAGTCGGTTGATGCTGCTTCACTACTTACTGGCGAGTCAGAGTGACGAGTTACAACATTCAGCTTCAGTCACTTCCAATATGCTCAGCTCGCTGGTCTCCTTGCTAGTTCAGGCTGTGAATGCTTCAGCTTGCAGTTTAGCTTGGTTCATCTTGTCTGCACTCGCTGGTCTTCAGGCGAGCTTGAGTCTTCAGCCTTCAGGATACTTGCACTCTTCACTCTGACTGGTGAGTTGAACTCTGGCCTTCAGGATACTGGCACTCTTCACTCTGCTCAGCTATGTTGGTCACCAGGCGAGTTCAGGCTGATCCTTGTATTCTTTGTGCCAAATCCACTCCAGGATGCTCCAAATGCAACATGTATGCAAAATGAATGCAGTGCAAGCCTAAAAGGACTCTAAAATGTAGAAGATGCAATGAGAATGAATGCAAAATGGGTATGAATTATGCAGCTAAAATGGGGTAAAATGCATGTATATCACAAGTTCATAAGTAAATGAATCCATTTTCATGGCAAACAATCTCAACTAGATTACAACCGGACCTAACTCTCATTAGTGATTTATAATCAGGCAGACTTGAAGAAAAACTTGCTAAAGCCAATAAACACTCTAGACAACTAATCGTTTAGGCTAGATATGTAAATCTCTGAAATTAGTTGGTTCAAAAATTTCATCAAACACTTTGTGAGTGTGGAAATTCCTAGAATCTAATCTCAATTGATCAGAGAAAACAGAAGAGATCTATTTAAATCTAAGCTTAGACACCTATGAGATCAAGAATTCCACACCAATCTAACCCATCCTCAAGAACCCTAGTTTTCAACTAATATTTTCTCACCAAGAACACAAACCCAGAAATGAAAAATAAGCACATAAACTTAAAGAGAAGAGAAAGATGAGAAGAATACATAAGAAATTAAACTTAAATACTCATTAGATCATAAGAAATCTTCATCCAAAAGTATAGAGAGTTTTGTTGAAGTTTAAGAACACAAGAGGCAGAAAAACGTGGATTTCCTTTTTTTGGGTTTAGAGGGGTATTTATACTCCCCTTTACAAACCCTACTTAAAAAGTTAACATAAAAATGTCAAAGTTCAAGAAATGGCCAACTCGACCCCATGTTGGTCGAGTTGCACTTTGCCTTCAGAAAATTTCAACTATGGCAGTTTCCAATCGAGTTGCCTGGTCGAGTTGCACTTTTGCCTTCAAAAATTCTCAACTCTACTAGATTCCAATCGAGTTGCCAGGTCGAGTTGAGCTTAATTTAGGCCTTAGCTACTTCCTTTGTTGTGTTCAGTCCTCATATCCAATCCATGATAGTGCTCACGTCCATAATGCTCCAAAATGATCCAAAATTACATAAAACCCCCTCAAATACAAAATGTATGCAATACAAATTCAAAGTGTGCAAATAAACCTAAAAAGACTCTAAAATGATGCAAACACTATGAAAATGTATGCAAAATGAATTAAATGAGACCCCTAAAACTTGTTAAAATCCATACATATCAACACCCACAAACTTAGAATTTGCTTGCCCTCCAGCAAATGCATAGAACTAAGAAGGAAGAGAGGTTGCAGACACATGGAATATCTCACTTCAAACAAACAACTCATCAGACCGAAAACCATAATCCACAAGTGAACCCATAATATATTAAAATGACCACATTATACTCACATACATGCTTAGCATCCAACCTAAGATCCCTAGTACCTAAGCTGGTCTCTGAGAACACATAACTAATCCCCTATTTCTAGTGGTTAAGGCCTTAAGAGGAACTATCGATCAAAGAACATATGATTCAACTTCCTTGAACTTAACAAGCTTTACATACACTTTCTAGTGGCTCCCTCTTATATGTTTATGTCAACTTTTTGCAATTTTTTTTCCTTTTTTTTTTTCCTTTGAACTCTCTAGAATTGGTTTACACAAGCGTGAGAGACTACGGGGTTACGCACCCTCACAGCTGCTTCACCAAATTATATGAGATATGGATAGGTGGATTACACAAGCGTGAGAGACTATGGGTTTCCACACCCTCCCAGCTGCTTCATCCTACCATGAGACAGAAAATTATACAAGTTTACGCACACCCCTGATTAGTTTTTGAGGCCTCCTATCACTCAGCATTTCAGACTTTATCAAGAGAGGGATTTACCACTTTATTGGATCATGTTAAGCTCAAGGAAGGAAAACATTCAATGCATCTCAAGGCCTTAAATCAGTAGTTTAAGTTCAATTAGAGGGAATGAAATAAGTCCCTTTCCAGATCAACAACATAAGCATAGGTTCCCTAGGTGAACGATCTACTCAACAACTTTCTAAAGGGAAAAACCGCAACTCCAAAAGCTCACTATATGTACTAGCCAACAACCTAACAAGATTGTCTATTCTTACCAAGATGATTCCCAAAACACAAGTGCAGCTAGACTCAATTCTACATGAATGCAACTACATGACACTCTTTTATGATTTTTAAAAATGTTTTCAATTTTCATTGGTTTTCTATGTCTTAGATGCTATGCAATGCATGAAGACTCAAATGCATAAAAATTGAAACTAAGAACATAAAAACATGATTAGACACCTCTAGGACCAACCCCAAAACTTAAATCACACAGTCCCTTATGTAAATAATAACATGAAGGAAAAAACTAGACCAGCAAAGCAAGATGAACTATTCAGTGGTATAAATGAAGGTTGGAGTTGGTATCGTATTATAGACCAAAGAAGGAGTTTTGGTCACATTTTGCACTGACTCAACCTCTGTTTGGTCGAGTTGCATAACCGAGTAAGGTTCAGCTGCTGTATAAGGATGGAACTCGACCACATATTGATCGAGTGAGGTGGTCGAGTTCAAAGGATTTTGTCCAAAATCTGCTCTACTCGACCCGCCTAACATTCACACATTTCCCATGACCTGAAACTAAAGTGAACAAAAAAGGAACAAAGAAAAACTGCAACAAACTATAAAAGGATACCATGAGACTTTCTCCCAAGTGAGCTTGTTTTATGTCTCAAGCTCAACATTGTGCACTGCTTTTTATGTGGTGATAGGATTGGAAAGCGGAATCTTCTACGTAAACGTGTATTGAGAATCGACTCTCCTATCACTTTTCAAGAAAGAAGTGTGACATAAGCTTGGATCTACAGGGTCATACTCATCATAGAACCATCCCCTGAATTCAGTCATCCTTGTCTCCTCGAATGGTAGCGTCCATGGACGAGTGAGGATGAGAGATTGGTGCCTCAAGCTCTTGTTAAATTCCCCTTGTTCTTCCAAAATCAACTCCACCAAGTTGTATTCCTCTTCTTTAATGGGGATTGGGGAAGAATATGCTTCTACATGGGCATACTCCATGATGTGTACCTGAAACAGAGAAGGAACCACCAAGCCAAAAAGCAATGTAAAACAAAAAAGGAACTTGATCTTAAAATATCTAAAATCCTAAATGTAGCTAACAAATAGCCAATTGGAAACGACGCCAATTTGATAGCAGGGTTTTTACGGTTTCAAATCCCCTAATGCGTTATAGTGTCGAAGTAGCACAAAAGGTGTCAATCCAAATGGGAATAAAGCTAGCAATCAGAATATGATAGACTACTCTAATTCAAGTCAAGCAGTTGATGTGGAATTTAACAACCTAAGATAACAAAGTAAAATGCAATACTGAAAGTCATGGAAATCAAAAACAAGCATAAAAGTATAATAAGTAAGTAAAGGAAGCAAAAGGAAATAAGAATGATGAGGGGGTCTTGAGGACATAAATAATGGATATGTGGGTCTCCTAAATCTACCATAGATACCTAACAAACTCAAACAGAGGTGATATCTAGACAGCAAGTTCATAAATGAATCCATTTTCATGGCAAATAATCTCAACTAGATTACAACCTGACTTAACTCTCATTATCGATTTATAATCAAGCGGGCTTGAAGAAACAACTTGCTAAAGCCAATAAACACTCTAGACAACTAATTACTTAGGCTAGATATGTAAATCTTTGAAATGACCTGGTTCAAGAATTTTATCAAATACCTTGTGGGTGTAGAAATTCCTAGAATCTAATCTCAATTAATCAGAGAAAAATTAGCATTAAGCGCACAAAAACAGAAGAGATCTATTCAAATCTAAGCTTAGACACCTAGGAAGAACCATCCTCAAGAACCCTAGTTTTCTACTCATATTTGGTCACCAAGAACATAAACCCAGAAATTAAAAACAAACACATAATCTTAAAGAGGAGAGAAAGATGAGAAGAATGCAAAAGAAATTAAACTTAAATACTAAATAGATCATAAGAAATCTTCATCCAAAAGTAGAGAGAGTTTTGTGAAAGTTTAAGAATAAAAAGAGGTAGAAAAACATGGATACCCTTTTTTGTGGGTTAAGAGGGGTATTTATACTCCCCTTTACAAATCCTACTTAAAAAGTCAACATAAAAATGGTCAAAATTTAGAAAATGGCCAACTCGGCCCCATGTTGGTCGAGTTGCACTTTGCCTTCAAAAATTCTCAACTCTGGCAGAATCCAATCGAGTTGCCAGGTCGAGTTACACTTTTGCCTTCAAAATTCTCAACTCTAGCAGATTCCAATCGATTTGCCAGGTCGAGTTGAGGTTAATCTGGCCCTTAGCTACTTCCTTTGTTGTGATCAATTCTCATATCCAATCCATGATAGTGCTCAAGTCCAAAATGCACCAAAATGCTCCAAAAGTACCTAAATATACTCAAATACAAACTATATGCAATGCAAATGCAAAGTATACAAATGAACCTAAAATACTCTAAAATGATGCAAACACTATGCAAATGTATGCAAAATGAACTAAATGAGACATTTAAAACTAGCTAAAATCCATACATATCAACACTCGCAAGCAAATGGTGAATCCACTGAGCTTATCCTTTGAGATGAATTTTTAAGTACATAATAATATGTTGAATCAGTAGTTATAAATCATCTGAAGAGTACTACTAATATAAGACCTTTTTATATATATGCAAGGGATCCAAAACAGGAGGTGTTGTTGTAAAAGATCAAGTAAAAAAAAATTCAAACATTTCGATGGTTGGAAAGTGGAAGATAATGAAGACTTTAATCTTGAACAAAGACAATGGGTTGTATAAACCACTAGATCTTCTAATACAAGATCAGTTTCATCTACATGACCACTGTGATAAACTATGATTATGTAACAAATGTTTAATTTATAAGCCTTGCTAGATTCGATGTTGTTCTTGCTGGTAATCTAATATCAAAATTTTTAATTGGTAAATTATGTGTTTACCTAAGTTATACATTTTATCTCTGTGCAAACATTTAGTACAGACATGTATCATTAAAGAGCATTCATCTTAGGCAAGGAGCATAAGCATAAAAGAGCCTATAAGCTAGTTCATGATATGTGATTGGAATAGTAGTGAGCATTTAGTACTAAAAATTACAAAATTAGACATTATAATTTTTTTAAATATTATCTATAGAATATTAATCATATTAATAATAAAATTAAAATAGTATTTAATGATTTTTAATCCTCTATGCTTAGGAAAAGCTCTATTTAAAATCACTGAGTCACTACAGGAAAAACAAGTTTTAGTAGCGCCGGAAAATTGCTATTCAACGATATAATAGCGTTTAGTTAAGTGCTCTATCATCATCCGCGATAATAGGTATGGCACTTTAGATAACGGTTTTTTATGTTGCTATTAAATCTTTCGATGTAATAGCGGTTGCAGCGCAAATGCGCGGAATAATATTTGTAAATAATTTATTTTATGTTTTAATATAAACATATATTGAAAATCCATTACATAAATTTTTTTATCAAAACCAAACCAATTATATTGAAAATGATTAAACTTCCTAAGTAAAATTGGATGAAACTCTCTAATTGAAAAACATTCCTTAATATCACACCGAAATTTCTGAATCTAAGTCTGGAGATAAATGTAACATAATCTGTATGAAACTATAGCTTCTAATACCATATCCCAAACAAAATCCAAGCTTAGTTAATCATATTTATTTTATTTTATGTTGTCTGTACAGTTGTTTGGACAAAAAAATCAAGGGGGAATTTCAAAAATACCCTTTTTGACATGACCCTTTTCAAAACTTACCCTTTCCAGAGAGAAATAGGCATTAGATGACACTTTTTGAAAATGGGCATATCAAAAAGGGCATTTCTTAAAATTCCTCAAAAATCTATGAAATTATAGCTATGGTGTTAAACATCGAAACACATAATGAAGATACCTATCTCATACAATTTTTTATAGATCTTAAAAAATACATAACAAGAAATAAATGTATTTTATTTTTTCACCTACAATGTTCAAAATTCAGAAGTATGAATAATAAAAATAATAGTTACAGTAAACGGAAAAAAGAAATAAGTTAACAAAACTGAACCGAATCTTGCAAGTATATGATATCAAATCAAAAGTTTAATTAGAAAAAGGATTTAGCCTAAATCCAGAAAACGTTTCAAGACTTTGCCGGCGAGAAGAGAGAAATGAGTCGACCGAACTTTAGGAAAATATTAAACAATGAGAGTGCATTAATTTTTTGTGATGAGTTGTTTCAATCTTTTAATTTGATTGGTTGTTGGAATAAAGAGACATGCTGACATGTCATCACCATAAAGCTCTAAAAAAAAATCTGATGTGTCGAGAGAAACTTATTATGCATATATATATATAATTATTAATAACTTTTTAACAGCGTTATTCTTTTGTTATTGTTATTTTTGTTATAGTAGATTATTTGTGTTACATATTGTTTTAAATATGCTATTTAATTTTATATTATTCAATATTATATATATAATTAAATATTATATTAAAGAAAATAACATATTCATTAAATATCTTCGTATACAATAGCGTTTTGGTGTCTGCAATAGGGTATTTTACAATAACATTTATGTTTTATTATAATTATCTATATAATACCATTACGCACATGTCATCTATATCAAATATATATTAAAATTTCCTAATTGTTAAATCAAATTTTGTTTTTCAATTTTACATATTTTTGTTTTTTTTCATCACTAATTTTCTTTAAGAATTTAAACTAACAAAAGAAATCTAATTAATTTATAAATCAAATATAAAATAATTATTTTAAACAAAAAAAATACAATCATCTTTTTCGACAAAAAAAAACAAACTACATAATTTAAATTTAAAAATACTTATGAAAAAACAGTAATACTTTTAGTTTCTTCTCCTTAATATCTGTCTCGGTAAGCCTTGCCTCAAGAGGACTTTCCTCCTTGATTTGGGCGTTTCTGGTGAGCCGAGTTGTGTATATCGTTTATAATTTTTTAGATAACTCCACGGTATATTGGATCGATGTCTTCTTCGTCTTCCTCAATGCAGATCAAGCTGTATACTATAGCTCTTCGGTACTGTTCTCGTGTGAGCTCGTCCACATCGCTTCCTTGGTCATCTTCTACTTCTTGTCATGGTTGTTGGTGGAGCTTTGGTATCATGATCATGGGATTTCATATTACCAATAACAGGTGGATCCATTGTAACACAATTGACAATATTGGCACAATAACCATCTGGACCTCTAAATTTAGACAACCTCTGACAAAATCTTCTTATTTCATCCTTAGACAACCAATAAGCAGTTGGAGGCAAATATGTTCTCTTTCCACGTACCTCAGTGTGTAAGTGTCTTCTAATGCCCATATCTTTTAAATCTTTGCGTGCATTCACTCCATCTTTGGATTTACAGTTATGCATCAGTGTAGACAGCAAAGTATCACCCACATTCTTCTCCACATGCATCACATCAATGTTGTGACGCACCGGCATATCCTTCATTAACAGAAGTAGTTATTAATACATTAATGAATTAAGTTTATAAAATCTGAATTATGAAGATATGTTTACCTTCCAATATGGTAAGTCAAAAAAGACATACCGTTTTCATCATGCTCTTCATGTGCATTCACTTCATCTTCTGTTATATTTGTTCTTTTTCTCTTGGTTTTCTTATCCAAAGACTTGCCAAAATCATTTATAAAGTATTTGATTGTCTCCAATATATGGCCTCCACTTTGAATTCTGTTTGAAGTCCCACTCTCAAATAGTATTGTCAACCCAAACTTTTTTCTTGTTGAAAGGATGACAAGGTATGAGTCATTGCCCATATACACATACTTTTTACTGAACTTTAGCCACCTATGTGGTGTATCTTTCCCACAATCTTTACATGCTTGTGACCTTTCACTTTACATCCAGCCAATGTTCCCAGAGCAAGGTAGTCAGTAATTGTCCATAACAATATAGCTTTAAGAGTAAACATATCCTTTGAAAATGCATCATAAACTTCCATACCTTCATTCCATAAATCTTTTAAATCATCTATCAAAGGTTGTAAATAGACGTCAATGTTATTGCTTGGTGCAGTTCGATCAGGAATGAGCATTGTGAGCAGGATATTCTCAGTTTTCATGCACTTGGTTGGAGCCATATTGTAGTTCACTAACAACACCGGCCAAGTACTATACTTGGTGTTATGTATTGAGAATGGATTCATCCCATTAGTAGAGAGTCCTAGTTTGAGGTCTCTTGCTTCAGCTGGAAACTCCGGCCACTTGTCATTCACGTGAACCCAAGTTAATGAGTCAACCGAATGCCTCATTGTACCATATGCACTAGCATTTGAGAAATGCCAAGTTAACTCCTCAGCCAACCTTTTTGATCTAAACATCCTTTTGAATCTATCTTTGATAGGAAAATACCTTAGCCTCACTAGTGTGTTTGTCCCTTTCCCATCTCGAATTANCTCACTAGTGTGTTTGTCCCTTTCCCATCTCGAATTATTACATCTTGGGCAACTAATCATATCCTTATATTCATTCTGATAAAGAACACAATCATTCTTGCAAACATGAATGATTTCATAACCAAAACTAAAAAATTTCAGAAATTTCTTCATCTCAACAGTCGACTTTGGGAGGACATTTCTCTCAGGCAGCATGTTGTGGACTAGCATCAGGAGCTGATCGAAGTAGTTTTCTGACATTCCACTCTTCACCTTGATTCTGTAAAGACCCATGATTGCAGAAACCTTAGTGTAGTTGAAACATAACGAGTACAGTGGAGTTTTAACATCTTCTAGTTTTTTCCTGAACTCAGATTCTTCTCAGTGACCATCATCTTCAAACTGATCTCCTTTCTGACATTCAGACCTTCCAATAGATACCCTTTCTAAATAAGCAAACTTGAGCAAATTGTAAGCCTCATGCTCAGATGTTGCTACTTCACTACTCTTATCTGTCCTTATTTCCCCATGCTTGCTCTAACATTTATTCCTCTTATACTTGTGATTCATCCCCTTTATCACTAGATGATCCAACATTATCCCTCATGGTTGATGGCAAACATTGTGGCATACGGTACATGGACAGAACATATGGGAGAGATTACCCATTTTCTTTGCTGAATCATAAACAAAACTAGTTGCTCCTTGCTCATACTCAAGACTAGCCCCACAAGTAAAGGTCAAGTGCAAGGTTAACATCCACACATCAACTCATTATCATATATATACAAATGTAGGTATGAAATTATAAGTATTCAAGAGAAATAGATTCATAACTTGGTAACCATACCCAAGCCTTATCCATGTTAGCAAAATAATTCCACAGCTCCAAATAAAATATACACTCACAGATTTACAAAACAGTCACATAAACAAATTTCCCAAAGCCACATAAACAAATTTTGACAGAATGAAATCTCTGTACTTAAGATACCTTTAAAGTTTATGCTCCTTCTTTGCTTAATGATTTCGAACTACAAAGATCATGAAAAAATGATAAACGGATTAAACAAAGACCAAACTAGAAGGATAACTCGTCAAATACAAATCATATTGAAACATAAACCCTTAATATTACCTTTCAATGAAGAATTCGAGCCTAAGCGAAGCCTTCCTGCAAAAGAGATAACAAATGGTCACTAATCTTATCATGTACATCGAAATCAACAGAATGATACATACATCAAAAACCACAAAATACCACGAAATCACACGCAAAGATGCTCAATTTATGTGTATCAATCGAGATTAATCTTCACTCATACAGTTTTCAGGATTTCGGGATTAATCTCAATCCATTAAGTGACAACTCACTCACACTACAAAAAATATAGGCACTAATAGCATAATGCTATAGTGCTTTTTTTGTAAATGCTATTATAGATAGTGTTTGGATTTTAATTCCCTTATCATAATGTTTTATAAACGTTAAGCCTAATAATAGTATAACCAGAAATTAATAGCCCTATGGAGGGAATTTTTTCGAGACTTAGCCAATTTTTTTTAGTTTTTCCACCTTATTTTTTTGAGACTTACCCAATATTTTAGTTTTCCCCCCTTTCAAAACTTTTGTTTTCGTAACCTAGCAATAGAGAAAACTAAATCAAAATTCTAACCCCATATGAAAAAAAAAATTCACCTTCGATTTTCTTCTTATTGTTCGATGATTCTTGTCGACGGTCTTCAATTTGCTCAACGATCTTCAGTTTTTGGTAAATCTTAGTTCCAATTTGACTGATTTAGGTTGGTTCTTCTTCTCTGAGAAAACTGATCGAAGCTTGACTTCGACCTAAGTATCAATTTCATAAATTGATTTCGTTTTACTTTTGAGAGGTTAACATGTGATCTTGTGATCTTTAGAATTAAATTCGTTGACATCGACCTATGCTTGATTTCGACCTAAGTTTAGACGTAAATCAGATTTTTAGAGTTAATTTTGTTGGTATTATTCCTTATAGTTGTTGGACTTAAACGAATTTGCGAGTTCATGTTTTGTTTAATTGGTTCTATAGAATCTTATCCACGTTAGGGTTATGGCAAAAAGAAGCGAAAATCTTGTTTTTCGGAGTCGACGAGGTTTGAGTTTTGTTTTTTTAATATCAATCTTTAAATTGTGTTCTTCCATATTAGATCTGCGGAGTCATATCATCATTTCATGGCTTGTGATATGGCAAATTAAAAAGTTTTCATGGAAACTCTGCTTCTCTTGCTTATGTGTAAGTTTATAGCTTTTTTTGTATTCTCAAATTTATCAGTCTTCACTTCTCTATAATCAAATTTTATCTTAATCTAGACACAAAACTCAAAGCAGTTGCTTGCGCTTTCCGTATAGTCATCGACAGTTTCATTGTTCATTCTCGTGGTTTTGGAAGAGGAGAGATTATTGAGAATCCTAAAGATAACAATATCTTCTTTGCTTTATGTACTTAACTTATGTCACCTTAAGGAAAATTAACTTATCTCATTACAGTCTGGAGTTGTGGAGTTTAGAGACTTTCCCAAAAAGTTTTCTAGTGTTTATGGTGGGGTCTCTGCAATCTCAGGTTTGTATATACAGTTAAACTTTCAGCTATGATTCTCTTTTTCTGCATTTTCAAGCTTTGTGTTATTTTCTTTGGTTACAAGATCTTCTTTTTAATCTATAGTGCTTTGGTGTAAAACCTAAAGACAAGTGATTTTGAAGGAGATATCATCTTTGCAATGCTAGTAGTTTTCCGAGAGTTCGTTTTTGCTGCTTCTTTGTTTGGTTCTTCTTCGTTTTGTTTGTTTTTCAAGTTATAGTTTGAAATCATGGTATCACAACCTTTGTTGAATATCTACATATATGATTGTCATCTGTGGATTATTTGAATAGCAGCTTAGATTTTACCGTTGATCCTTCGTGTGTTCTATCCTAGGTTTTGATTTGGATCGCATGCTCATATTGTTGTGAGGTGTATGGACGAGTTAGATATGAATGCTTAATAATTCAAGTAATATACGTTAACTTTATTTTTGGACTTGCAATGTGTTTTGAATTAGGTAATAACAAGCATCTTAAGATGCACTAAATCAATCACAATTAACATGACTGATTTAAAATCAAATTTCTATAGATAATGGGGCTGGTTTTTTGAAAATAGATCTTCTTGTTCCATCACTGTATTATCATACAAGCCAATGTTTTGGAATATGCTGTCTGATTTAGAAATAGTTGCTAAATTTTTCTTTTTGCTTTGGTATTTATATAATCTGATTCCTTATCATTGTGTTAGTCTAATTTTGAATTCTCTCTATAGTTAATCTTTATGTAAAATTTCACCCTTTTCTGTTATTGTTTATGTTCAGGCAAAATTCATCAGAGTTGCAGGGGAAAATGGTTTGTATATAGTGTTCATTCAGTCGGTGCAATAAGGAACATTATCTTAAGAGTCTGAAAACTATTATTAGGAGCAGCAATTGAAGTATAAAATGTCATAACTTATACTATTGTTTCTGTTTTCTCGATGAATCTGCAGATGATATACATCAAGACATTTGGCTGTTCTCATAACCAGGCAAGTCAATTGATGGATCTAGTACATGGAAGATGCATTAGGTGCATCTATTGCATAGTCACATGACAAAGTGATTATCTATTGAACTAGTATAGTAAGGTATTGTGCAATGTTGTAGTCTTTTGTTATATGAAGTAAGGTAGTACAAGATGTTTAATTTGGTGTAAGATAGTTGGATATTTCTTGATGTTTAATATATACTTGGATTCAATTTCATCTTGCATGTGCATAAAACATATTCAATTTTGAGCAACAAATAATGTATATAATCGAGTATACAAGCCAAATGTTTTCAGACAGCTTGTGGGGGTATATATATAGCCACTATAACATATCTAAAAGCATTACAAAATAGTTATATCAAACTATTTTACAACAAAAAAATAATGCTGTATAAAATTATTTGCAACAATGAATTATAGCTATATTAAAATATTTTACAACACATGAAAATTGCTATAATAAAATATAGTAGAGCGTTTATAGTGTGTCATGGTAAAGTGTTATATGTCAAAAGTTAACGCTATTAGAAAACACAATATAATAGTAGAGTAGAAAAGCACTATAATATATGCCAACCCTATAATAGCTGGGGCAGACATAGCGTTTATTACAATATTGTGTATTACCTATAATAATGGTAATCTGGTGCTAACAATATGCATTTTTCTTGTAGTGGATCATGTTCAAACACAACTCAAAGCAACGGATAAACATAACTGAAATAATAAAGATAAGAGGGGAAGAGGAAAAGTAGAAACCCTTGATAGGAAGATGAAACACAAAATGATTTATTGATCCATAGAAATCCTTCAAAGCCTTCTTAAAATCTTCAACACAACAACCAAAGGATAAAGATTTAAAAAATTGCCAAAAGTGTGAAAGAAAATGAGTTGGTGGCATGAACTAAGGATCCTTGCCATTAAATAGTGCTAGAAATAATAAGTAAAACATACTAGGTCGACCCTGGACAAACTGGGTCGGATCCAAAATAAAAGGAAGAAACGTAAGTGATTCTAAGTACAGAATCAGTCGAAGCTAGGTGGCATCGGCCGGCACTAGATAGGTTACGGCTGGATCGCATGTATATTCGGCCGGTGCTAATTGCGATCTGATCCAGTTCGTCGGCTTCGGTCGTGACTCGATGGGGATCATTCGCGACCCGACGTGGATAGGCTGATCCCCTTCATTCCTTCCTTTCTGCTTTCCGCTTCCCGCTTTGGTTCCCCTTTTTTTCCTTGGCTTTCTGATATACATCAGATTTAGCTAGTTATTAATACATCTTTTGATCCATTTTGTATCATTTAGGAACTACATTCATCCACTTTAGTATAGCTTTTTATTCATCTTGTATTTTAGAATCTTAGGATAGAGAGTTGCATATTTTTCCTTTCTTTGAGTTTTTTATAGGCGATTTGGAGCCACTTTGGAGGAATGGAGATTTGGAGATGAGTGTGGAGCAAAGGGATGAAGCAAAATGCATCAAACAAGGAAGGAAAGTTGATTATGTTTACTTGATCAATTGAAACCCTTATACCAAATGGAATCAAGCGAAATTTGGGAACAAGATAGCTACAAGAGCTAGATTTCATTTGGATGTGGTTTGAAGGTATTTGGACAACCGGTCATAGAGATACGACAAGTTTACTAAAGATAGGTCTATGGGGACTTCATGCTCAAGATTGGTTTCAAATGAAGGTCTTCCCATGAATGGAATTGGATGATATATTGACACAAGATAGCCAAAAGAGGTAACTTGCATTTGGTGGTTGTTTGAAGGCATTTGAACAAGTGTTATAGAATATATGGCAATTTTACTCAGTCGCGGCTGAAGTCTAAAGTATCACAGCCGATGCCAAATGTGCTCCTACCGGAATTAATGAACCATTTTCACACAAATGGTTCCGGCCATTTTCCCTTTTTTCACTTGGATCTGATATGGTTTGTCCTTGGTCGATCCAACTCCTATTCAACCCAGTTTTTCCTCCTATTTAAATGCTCTCTCTTATGTTTATAGAACTAAGTTTCTTCCAAACAATTTTAGGAGGTTACTTTTGTGAGGATTAAAGACCCATTTGGATGAGAAATTTTTGTGTTTATCGCCTCAGTTGAGGCTACTATAGTGGAAACAATCAGTTATGGGCTATGGTATTTTCAGTGGACCAGGTGAGTGAACTTTTCTATATGGCCATCGATGCTAAATGATTTCTATTGGACCTTTATTAATAAACGTTGATAAATACGTTATGATCCATAAAATTTAAATAAATTATAAGTTCTGGTTGGTGATGTTGGTCATGATAGATGTTTTAATTATTAGAGGTTTTATATATGACTTTCAATTTTCAAACTCTTTTATTATAACATAATATTGAACTAATTTATTTAATCATAAAATACATTTTAAATGAAAAAACTTAGAATAAAGAAAAAAAATATAATTAAATATTTTTTTCACACATCTGGTATCATGAAAATAATAGCATATAAATTACAAATCATCATTGACCAAGGAATACAACTCAATCCCTCATAAATATAAATTTTTTACACAAAATATATTTTTTACACCAAAACATACATGGTGTTACTAAAAACAACAAAGTGGTTGCAATATCTACTCTTATTAAAGCTGCTGTACATTTTTAAAAGTTACAGTTTATTTGTAAATTTTTAAAACATTGGCTATTGCTTTTTAGTATAAACGTTTTTGTATATTTATAAAAGTTACAAATATATGACTAAACAAAAAAGCAAAGTGAATTCTCCTGGATGTAATAACTCCCACATTGTTTTGCTTAACTGCAGACAATTTTCAACCTCTTCAAATCAGACCACATTCTTCATCATCTCTATATATCTTCTTTTTGTTCATTCTTATTTCTCTCTCCAATTCATATTTCAGTTAGTCTGCAAATAGATTACAACCTATTCCATAATGCATCCATGAAATCCATACAAAATAAGGAAAAGAGTTTGGTACCTTTTACAGGAGCATCTAACTTCATTTCAAAAGCTTGAACGCGTTTAAAATGTTTAGCAAGTAAGCCAAAATTCTCAACTGATGGAGATAACATTCTCAACACTACAAGATAAACTTACATTGTTAGCGCGTAAAATATGCTATTATATATGTTATATAGGGTTTTCTCAAATGCAAAACGTGCTATCACTCACTGCTATCAATGTATACTTTTTTTGTAGTGCAAGCAACTGGTGAATCCATTGAGGTTTTCTTTGGAGATGACTTTGTAACTACAGAAATATTAGTTGAGTGATATGATTTAAGCATATTTATTTGAGTATCTGAAGATTACTACTAACGCAATATTGTTTATCTTATTTGCTAGGGATCTAAAATATGAGTAGTTGTAAGAAAATATTCAATTGAAAAAGTTCAACATCTTGACGCTCGGGCAATGGAATATAATCAAAACCTTTGTTTTGTACAAAGACAATGATAATACAAACCATCGGATCTTCCTTACAAGATCGGTGTCATCTACATGACCACATTAATGAATTGTGAGCCATCAACTGATGACTCTTTCATTAGTCTAGCTAGATTTGATATTTTTTTCCTACTAATCTATGTGAATGTGTTTTAAACGAACATGAGATATCACTTCCTAATAGTTTGCATGATAATCACTAAGGTATATTTTTGTTTACATTTAAATGTCAAAACAAAATGTGAGAGTAGTGATGACCAAAAAAAAATATTGAATGAATGATACGTTTATAGATCATGTAATATGCATATTTCAGTGTTTGATGATATCATAAAGGTAAAAAATATACTTTATCTTTAATGATACTACCACTTGCTGTTAATTGTTTGTTAGATTAACTTCAATCAAAGATACATTTGTAGAGCCAGAATATCTAGTCTATAAAACTGAACTAAATAGCACATGTTAGATCATTACAATTAAATTTACTATGAACCTAATAATCTGATATTTGTTTACCTCTTAATCAGTCTTCATCCATATGATATACTATAATATAATTTAAAATCGTCATATATCATATGGTTGTTACTACTACACTAGATATGTAATATGTTTTAGATTTTATGATAGTGTAACACGTAAAATTTTCATGAAAAGCATACGTGGTAGACTCTCATAGTTGGTGGATGATGAAACAAACTATATGCCAGCTAAATTTTATTTTAAATATCAAATCTATGTAGATAGGTAGAATGATAGCATTCGGACACAAGAATTATACATATATATATACATATATATATATCTTTAAGTACATAAAACAAATAATTCAATGATAAAAAGATTTCTTAATAGAAAGAAATATTAATTAGTGGTAGTTTGATATTCATTTACAGTAGTTCAATTGTTTGAAGATATCATAAAGGTATACTTAATTTTTATAATATTGCTGCTTGATGATAATTGTTTGCATGGTTAACTTCCAGGTAAGATGAATTTGCACATGTAAAATCTGTAATCTATTATACATAACAAAACACCATATGTTATAGCATTACAATTTAGTTTTCAATGAATCGTAAGTTATTAAACTAATAATTTTATTGTTTGCTTCATAATATAATTTGATTTTTTTGGCAACTTGTTTGGCAAAACAAAAACCCAAAACTAAGAACCAAACAAAGTAAAATCCAAAAGAAAAAAAATCACAGTGGGAAATTTGATGAGAATAATCAAAGTTCGTACTTTGGATGAAAATCTGGTTTCACAAAATCTATCGTTAAAACAATGAAAAAGAATATATTGATTATACTGTATAATTTAAGACTACATATTTTTTTTACTAACAATGTTAATACTTAATACACTTTGCGTAGTTTATAGCCATTTGTTATGATAATTAACCATAAAGTACTTTAAATAGCTATCAGGCTTCTTATTTATGTGAACTGTATCCCATGGTTTTATTTACCAAGTTTTGAGGTCATAACCAAAAGCTGGTAATGCCAACATGAATCTTTAATATATAGTCATTAACTTTACTTGGAGTTGTTAATGTATCTCATCATCTATTTGATCTAATGGAATCTATCCTTCATTTCTCATCTATCGTACCACCATATAAAATGTTAGGATAAAAAGTAATTGTAAAATGTTTTTACTTGTAATTTATAATTAATTAGTAATTTTATTTGGTATGTTGAAAGGAATGTGTAAGTTTGTAGTATGTGTAAGTTTGTAATATATGTAAGTTACTTTTAAATAATATTAGTTATAGGTTTTCCTAAAATACATTTCACAAAGTATTTATGTGTTTGTATTATGAAATGAAATCAATGTTCTTAAACATGTAACCGGATTTCAATAACCATAAACTTTTCTTTTTGAAATAAACTTACTCTTTTTTTTTTTTAACTGCACATTCTCAATAAATAACGTAATCTACATAATGACATCATAGAAGCAACCTATTTGCAAGTGGTCTTTAGCCTAGTGGCAGGTGGTAATTCCACTAAATGCAGGCGCACTTGCATGTCCATGTATCGAGTTCTACCGCCTGCATTATGTAGAAACTTGGCTAATGGGCCGGCCTATTGTGGCCCGATGTTGACAAAACAAAAAAACAACTTATTAATCTACACGCACTGTCAATAACATTATTCAAGTGATCAGTGATCTTTAGTAGCTAACTAGGGTCAACAATCCTGAGATATCACCATTTTTATGGGTGAATCGTGAGACATGGATATATTTTGGTCTTCACTCTTAAGTTAAGGCCACTACAGTTAATTGGATATGTTTTAGGCTAAGATAAATTTAAAGAACAAGCTCAAAGAGAGTAAATTTTACAGGCCACTTTTGCTCAATCATTTCTGATGCAAACCTCCTTAGATTATCACTTCTAAAGCTAGATTGGATAGATTTCGATCAAAATAACTCGAAGAGAAGGAAAGATCATGAGGGGGATCGAATGGTCTCACAAAGGTGATGAAACAACATTTGATATTCCGAAAAGCTTTTGGATATTACTCACAAAAGAGATTGTAAATTATCATAAGAAAATTATGTAGATCAAAGATAAGTTGTTTTGGAAAATGTTTACAACATCAACTTAAATAGAAATAACTTGGCAGAAAACCTAATAGGGAAAGAGAGAAGGTGCACCGAGTCTAGTTTTCAACAAATTGGCCTCTTGAAATGTGTAGTTTACTTGCCTCATTAAAAACCTTGGTGGAAAACCCATTAGGACAAAACCACACAAGGGAAAAAGAGTACAAAAGGACTACATACCCATTTGTCGACTGCAAGTCAGAACCATCATGGCCGGACTTGAATAGTCTTCTTCTTGAGTCTTAAAGCGTCTAAGTAGTCCTCCAATGACTTGGTTGAAGATCTTGCCTCGTGATCTTGTCATTGCTCTAACTGGTACACGTTTGATTTCCTCTTCTGTGAGCTCCAATTCTTCTTCATTCTCTGTTGAGCTGGTCATGATCACATCATCCTCTCCTTTTTGAAAAGGATTTGACCTCAAATTAGTATCATATGCAAGGAAATGAGCTAACTCTTGGCATGACCTTAGATTTCCTTTTAGCTGGAAACTGTTCTTTCCTCAAGTGAACCCAAACTTGATCTACCACGTTAAAGGCTAACACCTTTTGGCTTTTGTTTGCTCTTTGAGTGTAACTTTGGGTCCGATCTTCAATGTTGTTGTGAGCTTGTTCATGCAATTTCTTCACCAAATCTACTTTCTTTTGTCCATTTAAGCTAGCTCTTTTACTCAATGGCATAGGGATTTAATCCAAAGGAGAAGAGGGTTTAAACCCATACACAATTTCAAATGGTGAGAACTTAGTGGCAGAATGCATTGCATGATTATAAGCAAATTCTACATGAGGTAGACAATCTTCCCAAGTTCTAAGATTCTTTTTAATCAATGCACGCAAGAAAGTTGACAATGTTCTATTCACTACCTCAGTTTGTCCATCAGTTTGTGGATGGCAAGTTGTGGAAAACACCGACTTAGTACCTAGTTTAGACCATAGAGTTCTCCAAAAATGAATTAAGAACTTAGTATCCCTATAAGAAATGACGGACCTAGGTAGACCATGCAAACTAATGAGCTCTTTGAAAAAAAGATTGGCAATTTATATGCATCATCAGTCTTATGACAAGCAATGAAATGAGTCATTTTAGAAAACCTATCAACCACAACAAACACATAATCTTTCCCAGTCCTAGTTCTAAGAAAACTGACTACAAAATCCATAGATATGTCAGTCCAAGGATGATGAGGTATAGGTAGAGGTGTATACAACCATTGGGCTGAACCTTTGATTTAGCTTGTTTACAACTTACACATCTAGAGCAGATTCGTTCAACATCACGCCTCATGTGTGGCCAATGGAAGTGTTCTTGCATGATTTTAGCTGTCTTATCCATGCCAAAGTGTCCCATTAAGGCTCCTCCATGAGCCTCCCTAACTAAAAGATCTTGAATAGAGTAGTTATGAACACACAAACGGTTCTCATTGAACAAGAACGCATCATGCTTATAGTAATCTCTGGAAGCATGGTTAGAACAATCAACAAAGATAGTTTCGAAATTGAAATCAGACTTATAGAGTTCTTTTAAGTGTTCAAAACCAAGTAGCTTAGTCTCAAGTGTAGATAGGAGAGTGTAGCTTCTTGACAAGGTATTAGCAACTACATTGTCCTTACCTTGCTTGTAGCGGATAACATATGGGAAGGTTTTAATGAATTCAACCCACCTACCATGATTTTTGTTAGGCTTATGCTGGCCTTTTAGATGCTTAAGAGATTCATGATCCGTGTGTATAACAAATTCCTTGGGCCAAAGATAGTGCTGCCACGTTTGTAATACTCTCACAAGTGTATGCATCTTCTTGTCATAAATTGGATAGTTAAATGTAGCTCCTCCAAGTTTCTCACTAAAATAAGCAATGACTTTCTTATCATGCGTCAAAACAGCTTCAATACCCACATTAGAAGCATCACATTCTATCTCAAATGGCTTAAGGAAATCGGGTAAAGCTAGAATAAGAGCATTGATAAGCTTATCCTTTAATGATTGGAAGACATTCTCTTGAGTTTCAGTCCACTTAAATCCGACTTCTTTCTTGATAATCTTTATGAAAGGTGCAACAAGTGTGCTAAAATCTTTGACAAATCTCCAATAAAATCCGGCCAAACCATGAAAGCTTCTAACTTCACTTAACGTCTTAGGTGTTGGTCACTCCTTGATTGCTCTCACCTTTTCCCCATCGACCTTAATTCCATCTACACTTACAACAAAGCCTAGAAACACAAGATTATCCGTGCAAAATGTGCATTTCTTCAAGTTGGCATACAAACTCTCTTATCTAAGCACTTCTAGAACCTTTGTAATGTGTCCTATATGATCATCTAATGATTTACTATAAACTAATATGTCATCAAAGTAAACCAAAAAAAATTCACCTATGAATGCTGTAAGGACATGATTCATTAGTCTCATGAAAGTGCTAGGTGATTTGTCAGCCCAAATGGCATCACTAACCAATCATATAACCTATGCTTAGTTTTAAATGCTGTTTTCCATTCATCCCCTTCTTTCATCCTAATCTGATGGTACTCACTCTTTAAATCCTTCTTAGAAAAGATAATGGAACCATGCGATTCATCAAGCATATCATCAAGTCTAGGAATGTGATGGCGATACTTAATCGTTATGTTGTTGCTTTCTTTGGCACGAGGAAAACAGGAATGACACAAGGGCTCATGCTCTCACGTATATGACTTTTTTCCAGCAGCTCATTCACTTGTTTCTGAAGCTCTTTGTTCTCCACGGGATTAGTTTTGTAGGCGGGTCTATTTGCCAAAGAAGCTCCGGGCTCAAAGTCTATTTGATGCTTTATTCCTCTTATTGGCGGCGGTATAACATTGGCAACTTCCTCAGGAAATACATCTTCAAATTCCTGCAAAAGATAAGTCATTTTGCTCGGCAAAACCGGCTCAATATTATTAAGATTAGATAAAACCTCTTTAAACATAAAGAGAAACATTGGACAGTTGGCCATAAGAGAATGTTTGGTTGGCACAGCTTTAGTGTAGAAATTGGTAGCTTTGCAGCCTTGATCTTCCGTCACACTTGTTCCCTTAAGTTGCAATTGATCCTTGTAGACTTTTTGTGGTAACAAAGGAAGAAGGACTGTTTTCCGTCCATTGTGGACAAAAGAGTGGCAGTTAGTAAAATTGTCATGAATAACCTTCCGATCGGATTGCCATGACCGTCCCAAGAGAATATGTCCAGCCTTCATAGGTAGTATGTCACAAAGAACCTCATTGTATTCTCCAATAGATAGTGGACCAATACTTGCTTGGTTACTTTTAGCTCGTCTTCTTCACTTAGCCAATGTATGTTGTATGGCTTTGGATGCTTACTAGTCTTCCGTCCCAGCTTCTTAACCATAGTCTCACTTGCCACATTGGTACAATTTCCCCCATCAATGATCATGCTATATATCTTTCTTTGTACCATAAATCTTGTATGAAAGAGATTCTCATGTTGCTCTTACTCTTTGGTTTTGGCGTTTAGACTGAGGGTTCTTCTTGCAACAATGATTTTTCCTTTTAATGGTGCAGCCTCATAAGTAGATGTAATCTCACATGCCTTAGAAGATGGTGGCTGGGAAATGATCTCCTCGTCTTCGGATTCATAGTCACCATTTGGTAGCATTACCTTGACTCTTTTGTTTGGACAAGCATTGGTGTAATGCCCTCGACCTTGGCACTTAAAGCATTTAACTTCTCTAGTTCGAGGCTTGACATCAAGTTTCTTCTTTGAACTAGCGGCTTCAGTTGGGAGCTTTATATCCTCCTTAACAGATTCGGTTTTGATGGTCTCACATGGTTTTTCTTCCCTAGAGTAGCTAGGGCGAGTGTTGTTGGAGTGGTGAGAATATGAGCTACGGTTATTTCCTATTTGTTTAAGTTGCTGCTCCGAAAGAATGGCCTTATGAAGCATATCTTCGATTTTTACATAATGCTCCATCTCAAGCTTATCTTGTATCTCACAGTTTAGTCCTCCCAAAAACCTAGCCATAGTGGCTTCTCTATCCTCCACAATGTCAGCTCAGAGCATGAGTATCTCCATCTCTTGATAATAATCCTCAACTGATCAGTTACATTGTGTAAGCTCTCTTAGCTTCTAATGTAAATCACGGTGATAGTGAGTAGATGTAAACCGTTTTCTCATAACCATTTTCATTTTTTTTCCAAGTAGTGATAGGATACTCTCGGTTTTGTCTTCGAGATGTAACTAGCTAATCCCACCAACTCAATGCGTAATCCGTGAATTCCTTAGCAACCACTTTTACTCTATTCTCCTCAACATATTTTTGGCACTCGAACACCAATTCCATCTTAGTTCCCCAATCTAAATAAACTTCAGGATCATTTCTTCCTTGAAATAGAGAATTTGGAGCTTTAAACCTCTAAGATTGTCCACCATACGATTAGAAACATGCTTCTTTCTCTGACTTTAATGGCTTCTTTTCGAAGCATCACTTTTCTGTCCATAATACTCTTCAACCATCTTCTCTTTACCAGAACTAGACCTCTTATGTTCTCCATCGGTTTCATCATGTTGTGAAGAGATGTGGAAAGGATCCTTATCCGAATTTCCTTGCTTAGATTGAGTTGGAGACTTAACGTGACCCTCAAATTGAATCTCTTGTCGAAAGGCATTAAGCCTTTGATCCAAGGCGGTTTTAAGTTTCCTTTCTAGAAATCTTTCCATAGCTTCAATCAACAACTTGTCATTATGACCTTGTGGTGTTTCTTCTAACTCTTGAGACATGGTTCCTGCAAATCACAACACAAAACCCCAGTAAAAGAGTCCAAGAATACCGTAGATTCTCACACAACAAAAATGATTATGAAACACAAGAATGATTTGAAAAGTTTTCAGCAACAGAAGAGTACACTCGATCACAACCTATGAATACACTTAATCAAATGAAGAAGTCAAAACAATTCAACACTTCTAATTAAAAGGCGAACGATTAATATTCTCTATTATCATACTTAACGCACAAGATCGATCAAGAAGATGATCAGAAAATTCGAGTGATGAACAAAATCGCAGAGATCTAACAACTTAAGGTGAGACTATGAGTCGAACAAGCGGACTGAGTAAGGATAAACTCAAAACAGTCTAGTGACCATGAGTCAATGACGTTTTAGCCAAAGAAGTTAAAGATACAAGTTGTATGGATGCAGATCTGACGACAAACTCGATGAATATGAAACACACAACAAACGATGGTGAAGATGATCACATAAATGTTTTCCACAATGAAAATGAAGAGTCACGTGAAGAACAAGCAACAAATGATAGTTTTTGGAACATATTTGAAAATCAACACTTCTTTTTATGATTTTTTCTCAAGAATAGAAGGTGAAAGAGCAGAAAATGAAATGAAGAACAAGAAAGAGAAAAAGAAATGCTAGAGATTTGAAACACCTAGCCTCCAAAGTGGCTCTGATACCACTTGATGTAAACCTCCTTAGATCATCATTTTTGAAGTTAGATTAGATATATTTTGATCAAGACAACTCGAAGAGATGGCAAGATCATAAAGTGGATCGAATGGTCTCACAAAGGTGATGAAAGGACCTTTGATATTCCAAAAAGCCTTTGGATATTACTCACCAAAGAGATTGTAAATAATCATAAGAAAATTATGTAGATAAAAGATAAGTTGTTTTGGCAAACGTTTACAACATCAGCTTAAATAGAAAGAACTTGCCAAAAATCTAATAGGGAAATAGAGAAGGTAGGCCGAGTCTAGTTTTCAACAAATGGGCCTCTTGACATGTGTAGTCTACTTGCCTCATTAAAAACCTTGGTGGAAAACCCATTGGGACAAAACCACACAAGGAAAAAAGAGTACACATGGACTACATACCCATTTGTTGAATGCAAGTCGGAACCATCGTGGCCGGACTTGAATAGTCTTCTTCTTGAGTCTCAAAACGTTTAAGTAGGCCTCCAATGGCTTGGTTAAAGAGCTTGCTCCGTGATCTTGTCATTGCTCCAACTAGTACACGTTTGATTTCCTCTCCTGTGAGCTCCAAGTCTTCTCCATTCTCTCTTGAGCTGGTCATGATCACATCAGTTTCTCTTGGGCTCTTAATTTTGTTTCTGCTTATATGCTTTAGTTGATAGTAAAGAATTAGTGATTAGATTATTTATTGAAATGTCAACTAATGTTTCATTTTTGGCGTACTCTTTTATATGTCTAAAGTGTATTTTACTTATTTGTGTTCGAAATCTTTTTACAGTTAAGAAAAAAATTGTTTCAATAATTTGATAATTTATATATATCATTTACATTTCACTCTTCTTTATTCGAAGACCATATTAAAAAGTAATAATAGTATATCAATAAAACAAGCTAAAATAACTTTGAACAACAAAGAAATGAATTTCAAATTTTCAAAAACGACTATGAAATCAGCCTTCACCATATACATAATAATTCTTCCTTGCTAAATCAAAACTTATGTTCACAATAAGTTGTTTAACATAAGAACATACATGTTGTTATTCAAAATCAAATGTGTGTAAACAAAAGATGACACTAATCCAGTAAACAAAACTACAAGCTCCAATTGTAACCATATTATAAAATCCTTAGTTATTCGATATCACGGAAAAACGATAATAACTCGTGCTATAGCACGGGTAAAATCCTAGTTATATACTAAAGATGGGACTAATCTAGATATCAAAACATGCACTATGAAGTTATTACAATTTAACAAAATCATCAATTATATGTTGTAAAGAAAAAAATAATACATTGCGCTATACGCGCGGGTAGAGTCCTAGTTAGGTTTAATTTTACAACCTACCTTTTGTCTCTATATGGTTTCACATGTAATAGCTTGTTCCGATCTTTCAATTTTTGTAACTCATTTCTTGGGTTTAGATCTACGTTAACAATATAATATGCTACGAATATGATTCTTTGTTGTAAAAATATGTGTGTACTTTTAGGAAAATAACTTATAAAAGTGAAACGACGAGAAGACGAAGATAGAGAGTACATCTATAAGCAAGAGGAGAAACACCTTTATGGCTGTGTTCCGGATGGAGGGAAACTCACCTTGCTCGGACTAATGAGACATGAGTTCAAGTAAATTCATCGTTTAAGACCTAAAAGCCGCTGAAAATAAGGAAAAGACCATCTCGGACTCGGGGTCGAGTCTTCCACATTAAGAAAGATCTGGTGCAGCGTGGCATCGGGGTTAACCACGGGAGACAAAAGGCTTGCTTAGCTTAGGCTTTGTGGGCCTCATCTATCAGTTTATTGAGGCATTTAAATATAAGGCCCATTAATATGGCCCATTTGTTTGGTCTTTAAATAATTTAAATTAAGCGCACTTGTTTATGGTCCAATAAGAGTCCAGGAAACGACTGTAATCTTTTTTCCTTGACCGTTTTATGAAATCAGAGAAAAACGAGAGACTTCTCTCACCAATTCTAGCCATGTGATTCTTTGAGTCCATCCTAGATGCCTAGTCTAATGATTCTCACGAATCATTGTGTAACAGTCTCGGCTCCTCAGTCCTTGTGATCAGCGAGCTGAGCATGGTCCCTGTCGAATGAGCATGTTCGATAGGTCGAGCTTTCCTATCATCCATCAATCACACCTATCTCTTCCTCAAAACCACCCTCAACCACGTCCTCCCCTCCTCTAAATCACCATATAAAACATCCTCTTTCCCCTCTCTCATTCACCCCTGATCCAATCGTTGTGCGCTACATTACCTTCTTTGCAAATTCATAAATTACTACTAAAAATCAGAAGGCTTAATTTTGTAATAAGTATCAGTCACACACAAAAAAAAAAGATAAAATCACATATCCATGTGTCAATTTTTCAATTTGTAGTTGTTCGTGAATACATTTTTTCAGTTTATACATCCACCTTACTCCCTTTACTAGTTTGTCTCACTACTTATAAGTGTTATATTTTACATTTGATCTAGCATTGAAGTGTCTTTATTTGCATATTCATAATATATGGCTAAACATCATAACGGTAAAAGTGTGTACTATGTATCAGCCACATACCTCAAAGATAAGTTCACTTCTCCACACAACAATTAACAAAAAAATAACTGAAATGCATTTACTGTAAACATAATTAGAAAACACTTAACACTGCTTAAAAGCCAGAATTTCATGTATTGTTTGATCTGTGATGACAATAAATGTATCAAAAAAATTGCAGATTCTTAGGTTTTCTATCTAAACCTTAAATGATACACCCCTACCCAAGGATCCCATAGATAAGTTGGTAAGAATGCCATATAGAATAGAAAGGTGCAAAAATCCTTCTTTTGTGGCTGAAGAAACGACACTCGAGCAAGGTCTGATCGAGTGTGACTTGAAGGTGTTGCGGAAGAGACAATCAAGCAGTAGATTCTTCCCAGAGAGGATATAGCATTGCAAGAAAAATGGCTGTTAGGAGTACATCGAAAACGCTGCTAAAGGTCTATCATAGCGTTTTCATGAATGTTGTGACAGCTGAAACTACTATAGACCCCTCCCCTTTTGTAGTACTTTTCAGTGACGATACGATTGTTAGGTCTATTATAGTGCTAACTGTCTGTCGTAGGATATGTTATTGAAGTGCTTTATAATTGCCAAAAATTATGATTTTATAACACTTTTTATTGCTAGGATATGATTTTTGGTGTCGTTTTTTAAGTTGCCAAAAATATATTTTTGTAGCAATTCATATGTGCTACATAATAGTTTTTAATGACACATTTAGTTTGTGATGCCTCGAGTTATGTTATCATGGCATTTTTGTTGTGCTCTTTCATCATCAAAGATAGCAAAGATTTAGTGCCCTTTGTTCCTGCATTGTGGTATTTACGGATGCATAAATTTTGATTATTTTAGAAATTAAAAGGTTGTAATTTTAACAATATTTTGCAATAATGTTAATAACCACATTGATTTGAAAACATAGTACTCAAATGCTCATTAGAAAACCAAACAGATAGACAAAGTTAAATGTATACAATTCATGAACTACATTTAAAAGATAGAAAAAGTCAATACAAAACATGAAATAGATAAGCAACATCAATACAGAACATGAACTAATGGTTTCGTTTCTTCAGTCTCTACAAGGAACCTTACTTCGTGATGACTGACCTTGTTCTTGTTTTGGGCGTCTCATTACAGTGTAGTTCTTTCTAATTCTGAACATTGGTTCAATGTCTTTTTCATCTACCTCTTTGCATATCAAGTATCCGAGATTGCATATGTATTGATGTTTAGTGATCTCCTCCACATCACTTTCCTCATCGTCATCTGCAACTTGTTATGTTTGTTGTTGGTGTTGTGGGAGTTGTGGTATGATTCCAAAAGTTGGGAGTCCATATATGAGTATTTTTCGTTGTTCCATATTAGTTCTATAACATCAGAGAGAATAAGAGAAGTCAGTGATAACATAAACGAAATCAATGAAATACAAAAACAATGCAAAACAAAATGAAATACTGACCTTCAGAGTGTTTTTTACAAGTTATGAAGTCGTCTCCAATTTGTAAATAATAAATGTCAGAAACAAAATCAAAATTTTCATAAAAGGAGAACACATAATCAAAGCACCAATCAAAGCAATAATCAAAGCAACTCAAAAAGATCTTCAAAAATATTTTCAAAAAGATAACCATGGTTTAAACATTGAACAGAAATTGAAGAATATATGAGAAATTACAGCAAAATTGAAGAGAAATTGATAATGAAGAAACAATTTCATGGTTTATAAGTTTACTAAATCGAATTGGGAATATTGAGAGGCGACCATGAGAGATAAATTGATAATGAAGAAACAAATTCATGGTTTATAAGTTTACTAAATCGAATCGTGAATCGTGAAAAAACATAATCAGGGTTAGTATACTTACCTTTTTTTTGGGTTTCTTCGTGAAGATTGAAACATGAAGATTGAGAGTCGGTAGAATGAAAAAGGATTTTCAAAGTGTTTTCATAGAGTTAAGGGTTTTCTCTTTTATAAAGAATCGGTGCCAAATTTATTTTGGCGGAAGAATTTTAGAGGATCTAAAAATTCAACTTTTTGGGTCGAAAATTTTAGAGGGTCTTATTTTGGTTTGTTTTTAATGTAAACATATGATGATCTCATAATTTTTTGACATTATGTTCTTAATTTTGTATAATGTTCGATTATTAGTATGTGCTTGTTACTAATAATCTATTATTTTTTTGATATTATACTCTTTATTTGTGTTTGTTACTAATGTTGTATTACTAATTTTGAAATTATACTCTTAGTATATTGTTACTGTATAGCAAATTTAAGGAGTTTAATATTAGATAAGTTATAATAAAATGTAATGGACAAATGCACTATAGTTTCTTTGATAGAAAGCACAATGAAATTTCAATAATATGAAACTTTATATAGTATCATCAAATGCACTACGTTTCTTATAAATATTTGATAGAAATGCACTTATATAGTATCAATATTAGATGAGTTTCAATATTAGATTGAAATTTTTTCTTTTTGTTTTATGATTTTGAATATCTTATTGTAAGACCTATGATTTTGAAAAGAGCCTTTGTATGACCAAACAAATTCAAATTTGACAAACCAATAATATGAAACTCTAACATACTTATAAATTAGCTAGATAAAGTCATTTTTTTGTATGACCCACAATTCATATTGATTTTTTAAAATGTACAATCTAAAATCACCAAGCCTTTTTAATGATTCTTTACTGGATTTCTTAAATACCAAAAAAAATAACACATGACTTTTCACTACAAGAAAAATGAGCATTCTTAGTGCGGAAAATATGCTATTATACGCATAACATAGCGTTTTCATAAATGTTATGTCATCGGCAGTTATGGTAGGTTCGATACAAACAATAGCATTTCTTAAGTATGCTACGATATATCAGATACTATAGCGATATCCATATGATGTTATTTATATTATAATAGCATTTAAAATATATATATATATATATATATATATATATTACGACAATTCAATTTACATGCTATGATAGATCACACTACAATAACAATTTTTTAATGTCGTATTATATTTTATTAGAGCTTTCGGATATGTCATTATAAATTGTTTGATGTTGTATTATAAACATGTTTTGCATAATTAGAATCGAATTACATTACAAAATACACAAGTGAAAATTCATACTACACATTCATTCAAGATAGCATAAGTTTTGTTCCAGTCATACATGACACATGTATAAATCCAAAATTCATTCTACATAGCTACATGACACAAGTCTCAATCCCAAATACATTACAAAATCTAACATACATTTGTTATATCTAATTTAGCTTAGTAAAGTTATTGAAACTAGCTAAGTTGAACCAAAGTTTCTTCCTTTCCTACAACAATCAAAATTTTTTATAGCACAACACATTAGAAAAAAAGAGAAAACACAACACAATTATCATTAGTAAAATAGATTGCTAGGAAATCTTAGAAGCACACATAAACACCATCAGTTAATTATAAGTCAGCGAATCCATATATCCGATAAATCAAATACGTTCTTTGGCATAATGATCTGGTGCCGTACGCTTATATAATTTAAAAAAGCACTAATTTTAAACTAGAGCTTGGTTCATCACTGAATCTAACTTGCAATTGAATCACACACACAAAAAAAAAAAAAAGAGTACCTAATTTTGACGAATCTGAAGATTGGGGAAAAGAGCCAGGTTTTACTCTATCAGCATGGCTACTAGAATGTGGCTAAGAAGACTCTTCATATTCATCATCTTCATCAGATCCCTAAGAAAATTTAAGCAATAAGAAACACTTGAAGATAACATTTTTTCGAAAAAAAGAGCTTAGTAGATTTGAAAGATCACATTAACTGATGAAGGAAGCTGACATGGCTAAGTCTGCTTTAAAGTGTGATGAGATGGCAACACACCATTCGCTGGAATAAAGTTTTGTGTGCAATAGAGGACTTGCACCAAAATGGAAAAACAAGAGTCTGCAGCATAAGGAAAGGAAGAGCTAGCCTGACCCAGATGTGTCTTGCAGCAGCGGAACAGGAGGGAAGCAAAGGGTCAACTCTGGTGACTCTGCAAGACTCAGAAGGCAACAAGGCTCTGCATCAGGGATAGGGTCCAGAGTAGTGGAGCAGAGTGTTTTAGAAGTATTCCAATGACCCAAGGGAAGCCCTAGAAGT
>OVAX01002308.1:0-31052 GCA_900406405.1 Lepidium africanum
AAAAAAAAAAAAAAAAAAAATGATACCAGATCGTCATTGGTTGACTCACGTGGGAGAATATTATAGATAGATCATGAGAGATCATTGTTTTTTTTCTCTCTCTATCTAATCTATTGAAATAATCGAATGTACTGATTTTTTTTCAACGAAGCTTCCTCGACTGTTAGCAACTTAATAATTTAAAAATATCACTAACAATTTTAATAAGACTTACTATAAAATCTCTTTATTTTTTCTTACCTTTATCTCTTGTTTTAACAATTCAATAAAGCTCAAAAAAAAAAAAGCAGGATAGAATGTATAGATTTTCTCTAACTGCATGTTGATTATATTATTAGTCATTAACTTGTTGTTTTTTCAGATTTTGCAAACTAAAACATGTGTCTCTAATTTTTTTTTCTTTCAATAATCAATTTTAATAAAACAGAGGTCTTTTTTTTTAACAACCTCTATTTTTAAAAAATTACAAAATATACTTTTTAAAATTTTGTTTTAGCCCCTTAATTTTTGTTTCACTCAGCAAAGCCAAACTTAACACACGTTCACAAAATTCCCACTATTCAAACCACGTTCTCGGCAGTTATATCCACTATCGTATTCTTTTCGATTTACTTTATTAATATGCAAAGCAAATCTCACTTCAAGAGATACCATTGATCGACTGGAGTTTCTCTTCTTCGTGGTAACGGTTAGATTTCTTCGTAGTCTTTCACGATTAAATTTTAGGGTTTCTAGTCGTTTGTATTTTTAACTTCTTTTGTAGTGCTTCTCTTTTCTTTTTTGGTTTGATTATGCTTGAAAGCTTGAGTTTACATCAGTCCCTTAAAGTACGACTCTGTCTTTGTTGTTTTCCTGGTATTTTTTCTTATACACGTTTGATTTTTAAGGATGAAAACCTTTGTAATAAGATTTTGAAAACCTTTTAGTTTTGATTTTGGTTTTGATTTTGAAAATCTTTTTCTAGATTTCGATATCTTACTTCCCCAAAAACCAAAATTTTGAAAACTGGTTCGTGATGTATCTTTAATTGTCATAAAACCAAAATTAATTTGTCGTTCTCAAAATTTTATTTTTCTTATTTGTATTTTTGATGTGTTGTGAAAACCATTTTTGAATATCGTTTCATGGTCTGTCAAATAAACAATGATTTAATTTGTTGATTAATCTTTCGAATCTGCGTTTTTTAATTTCAAAAGCTTCAGCAATACTAAAGTAAGTGGTTTTGGATAATTGCTTTTTTCTATCTCTCTATTTGCTTCCCGCTGGAGAAGAAGGTTTTATAATAAGATCTTGAAAGCCTTCTGGTTTTGGATTTATTAGTCAAAAAAATTTTAAAATGTTTTTCTATGATGTTTTTCTTATAAACCCCAAAAAGATGAAAAACATACATTAATCTTACAGTGTTCTCTGTTCTGTATGATTTTATATGGAGACATTGTCTTATAAACCTTTCTACATTTTTTTGGCATTACTAAATCTATTAAAATGAAACACATTGCTCAAAAAACTAAATAATTACATCTCTTTGGCTGCTTTAGATTTCCTCTACGCAGAAATTAGTTTCGCTGATCAATTCCTTTTCAATGAGGCCAAGAGAAAATGAAGAGGAAGTTGAGAAAAACGAAACCTTATGGCTAAGCTTTGTATTGATGACGTCGTGAAATTCTGAATCAAGAAAATTACCTATTTTGGTATACCTCATTGCAATAAACCTACAACAACGTAAAAAGGATGTTTTGTATAAATATAAAGTTGGGTTGAGACAGCTAGAAGGTGACCCTGCATTGATTCACCAATTAAGAGTTTCATGGGATGCAACTTTAGACCCTGCATCATATTTCAAGATCAGTCAGGTAATATCTCGAACTATGGTAAAAGTTGTTGAGAAATAAAATTGTGTAACAACAATTTTTTCTTCAATGTTATCAGATTGTGGAGGCTAAAGTGCATCAACTTGATTTTGCTATTGTACGTATCTTCTTGTCGCTAAAAGATATTACGGTGAGAAAGATTAGAAACTTCTTTTTGTAAAAATGAATAACTCATTTGATATATATATATATATATATATATGTATATAAACCCTTTTGATGTCTTTATGCAGCTTGATCCTCTAACTGAAGCCTTAAAATCGGTAGTTGGTGACACTGAACTGAGGTATTATAATCTTCTTTGACATGATGTGGCATGATATGGAATCTTTGTTCAAAGAGCTAGAAATGGTTGAAGGTATCCAATCAGTATCAAAAAATCGTTTCTTAGTGACCCTGGTCTTGCTCCAACGTTTCAGGTATATATCAAAACATGATAATATCCAACAGACAAAACCTGTTGAGATTATAACATTTCCTTAGCAGAAAAAATCCAACTTTTTATGTTATAGTAAGAATCTAAGATCTCCATTTGCTTCCCTTCTTCTTTGTAGGTTTACATGGCGCCACTGTTTGAGAACTAATACAAATTGTTTGCTCAAGCTGGAAACAGAGTACATGAGGTAAAAGAAAGAAAGAGAAAGATCTAATACAAATTACAAAATTAATTTGTAATTCAGCTCAAATGGCCAAGATCGAACTACGTTGTTTGGGCTATTGTCAACAAAACTATCTGGTTATTAATTTTTTGTATTTTAACAGTCCAATATAATGTTATACAAACTCAACAATTGTTGTACTAAAATATCATCTATACTTTACTCAAATTAAGAATATATATGTCTACTATGAGTATGTAGTTATTCTTACGTGTAATGTATATGGTTTGTATTACATATTTTATTTACAAATTTCAATAGTCTAAGTTTCATTACTCTAATTACATTCTTTATTGTTGACAAAAACAAAACTATATTTTTTATTCCGATTTTTTCCAACAACTACTATATTAAGCAAACGTCATTTTTACCTAACCAAAGTAATATCAAATTTAAAGTACACCACATTAATCGTATTTATTAATATACTTCATGAAACACCGAATTTCTAACTACAGATATAAATATATCCGCAACATATATTATTTATTTATATAAACATACAAATTACTATCTATTTTGGAATTTATTTAACCATGCGTAACCCACACGGATAGCATCCTAGTTGAATAAATAAAATACAATCTGATCTATACTCAAAATCTCTTGAATTTCTAATAATATCACGTTGTTCCACGTGATAAACAAATTCATACGCATTTTATACGGCACTTTGCCATTACATCTATAAACAAATTATAAGACAGGAACTGTATAAAGTATTAATATATGTTCCAATTAATATTTGTATTTTATTATCACTTTTAATTTATGTTAAGATTTTTATAGTAGATAATATTCTCAACATGATGTGAAGTAAACCCGCAATCTTGTGAGAATCTCGATCAAGCTTATGATCACTTCTACATGGTTAATACTTATTAGACTTAATACTGAGCAAAAGTTTTGAAAATCCATGGAAATTAAAACATACACATGGAATGCTATAGATCCATACAAAATAGGTATATTTTTCAGCCTATATAGATGTGCAAACCAAATATAATTTTCAAGGCCCAATCAAGTTATAAAATAGATAGTGGAATAAGTCTTATGGGCCCAAAATGAATTGTATATTTAAGATAATCTGTTTTTAGTCAAATCCTATCTTTATAATTCAAGACAATAATGTTGATAAGACTTATGTGGAATACTGTTAAATATTATATTCAAAAGAAAGGAGAGAACATATGAAAGTGTTATGTGATGGTATATATTCAGTTTAGGGTAGTTGTTACGGTCTCTAGTGGGAGTGAACTCTAGACCAACGTGGTGTTTGATAGGTAAGCCACATCCAACCACGGTTTTTTGCAGCAACGACCAAGGATTAAAAAAACGAGAAAGAGGTACAATATTATAGCTACAAATTATTTTAAGACCAAAGATGAAATAAGAAAGAGGTACAACATTATAATCTTATTACCATGATAAAAAAAAAAACCACAAGTGGACTTGGAGTTAAGAAGCTACAAGCTGTTGGAGAGAAGAGAAAGACAATCAGAAGATAGAAAGAGCAGAGATGAAGCGGAGCTTCTGCACTTTAACAATTAGACCTCCTCTTCGATACAATATTAACAAGAAGGGATTGTATCATCGTTCTCTCTGCAACTTGCTCTTTGTGTATTCAAAGAACAAGGTGAATGGTTCAAATAGAATTACGAATCAAACAAAGAAAAAGAATGCGAAAGATCGAGTGCAACTGAGAAAGAAGAACATCTTTTGGATTGATTCATCATCCATGATATCAATCAAATCGATTTTTGTTTACTGTTTTGTATCCAACTCAATTCTCGATCCCTCTTCTATATATTTTCGTCGTGTATTTATACACCTTAATTCCTTCTTATCAATTAAGAAACAAGAGAAGTTGTCAGTTTAGTATATAGGCCTCAAATAAAATTGATTCTTATTAAGGACCCAATTTTATAAACAATATTCCAGCACAAGCTGAGTGAATGTGATAAGAGTAGACTATGAAATTGCAAGTAATTGAGTAAAGTAATCCTTTTTTAATTGTTTAAAGATAGATAGTTTGAGAATGGTTAGTGTTTTCTATCTTATTGTTTGTCTCAATGTGCGTCTGCTATTTTCTGGTGAATTAATCATCATCTTATAGTGATTAAAACAAAACAAGAGACGATGGCTGCGAGGCATTCTAAATTCATAGAAAGAAATCTATGAATTAATCTATAATCTATTTGGAATGGTAGCTTTTTAAGCATGATGTAAAGGAAATGCCATAATCTAAGAGCACGGACTATCGTTTTAATGGAGGAAAATCACAATTTTTGCAGAGAATATAGTGGGTTGTAGGCATGAATGCCATTGAGAGAGATAAATAAAATTAGATGAAAAATCCAGAAAAATATAAATAAAAAATAATAAGGAAGAGAATATAAATTTGGGAAGAAACGACATATCGTCTCCGACAAAGATTTTAGACTGTACGGACAAAGCATGCTTCATTTCTCATCATTCCCTTCGTCTTAAAAGTTATAACTTTTTTTCCTCCAATTTCTATTATTAATTTTGTTTCATCTCACGAGGTTAATTCTCCACTCTCTTTTTTTCTCTTAATTATTTTTGACATCAATATTTATGTTACCAATTCAAAAATTCTCCCATTTGTATATGATATTTTGTTTTTATAAATATTTAGTGAGTAATTCATCAAATGCTATGAAAAAATAACTATATTTGTTTATACTATAAAAATCAGTTTCAAAAAAAAAATATAATCGTAATTATATATATATATATATAGACATTCTTGGAAATTGAATCATTCTTTGGAGAGACAGAGGGATCTCCAAACCCTAGACATTGACTCCTTCCAGAAATCTTCTTGGTGTAAAATGAAAACTAAATTATACCACTATAGAATGTTATTCTCTTTTTTATATAATTATTTTTGAAACCAAAAACAAATTTACCATTTCGTATTCAAGTTGTGATTGAATGCGTCACCATGAAATCATGCTTTAATCATATCCTGCGTGAGTGGGAAAATTTATATAATAAGTACATTCTACTTTTTGGACTATATATATCTTGCTCCAATTAACCCATATATAGGTACCTTTACATATTGTAAATATTTAAATTACTCTACTAGTAAGTACAAAAGCTCAAATTATATGGATAAAATTGCATAATTAAGTAGTATATATAGCTAACTAGCTAGACAAATATATGTCTAGATCAGTTTATATGTGTTTTTCCTTATTTTCATGTGGCCTAACGGCCTTTAATCCCATTCTTAAGTAGGGGTTTGAAACTTGGGGATCAGTTTATATGTCTAATGTATCTTTAATTTGATATTATTTGTAAAGGGTCTACGATCCGAACCCCCTCAAAACTATCAAAAATAGTTAGATGTATCAAATTTTTTGTCTTGACAAATTTGATCCTATGAGAAGTTTAACAATCTAATTCCCATCCAAAATAACTCGAATATTGATTTCCCTCGGTTGATTTGAATTAGTTAAATTGATTTAACCGATATTAAATCGGTATTTTGTGAGCGTATACCACACCAAAAACCAATTTGTTTACTCTTTAAGTGAACATTAAAACATATATGGAAGTTAAAGAGTAAACAAACTAGGAGTTGGTATGGTATACGCTCACAAAATACCGATTTAATATCGGTTAAATCAATTTAACTAACTCAAATCAACCGAGGGAAATCAATATTCGAATTATTTTGGATGGAAATTAGATTGTTAAACTTCTCATGTATTTAAATTTATCGAGACAAAGAACTGGATACATTTAACTCTTTGATAGTTTCGAGGGGGATCCGGATGGTTGACCCATTTGTAAATGGTGAAATTATGATTCAACCAGTGAATAAATGATATCAAGACAGACCCACGTACATATTAAATGATTTTCTTTTCTGTTTTATTTTTGGGTAAAAGAAAGAGTAATATATATATATATATATATATGTGTGTGTGTTTCTAAAAGCTTATGAACAATAATTAGATGATCTAATGTAATGAAGACTCAGATAAACTTTTGACTCATTTTAACGTTATTAGCCTTGTTCAACTAAACTTCTTACTGGGGTGCGTTTAAAGATCCTCGCATCGCATGTTGCTTCATTTAAGTTAACAACAAAGAATTTTATTTTAAATTATTATTTACATTATTATACTTTTAATCAACAATTAGATCGATAACACTCAATCCATAGTCTAACTAAAACTCATCCTTAAAATCCATTTTTAATTTACTATAATTTAGTGAGAAGGATTCAGATCCCTTATACCAAGTTATTAACTAAATCATCATAACCATCATAATAATAAAAACTCGGCTATCTACATCATTATATAGTATTTGAAATAATATGTTATATATGAATAATATTGAGATAAATAAAATTAAATATCGGAAGTTTCCGGAAATTAAATAAGTAAGTCTACACAAAACTTATCAGAGTGGAAATACAAGGAGATTAAATATAATACATTTGATATTTCGATGTAAGAAGTAAGAAATATTGCCAAGAAATAGGTGGTTCAATTGGTTTGCTCCTGATTTAGTTAGATAGCAGGTGGTGAGTTCGAATCCTACTTAACTTTAATTGAAAAACTTAGGTTATGGATCGGGCTGTTATTGATGCAACGATTATTTGTTGAAAAAAAAAACTAAGAAATATCAAATATGCATAAATGCATTTAACAAAAAAATATGCATTTATGCAAGTACTTGTAATATGCGGAATATATAAAAACTCTATGTATTCGAATATCTTATACACCATATATAAAACTATTCCAATAACCGCCTTAATTTGCTGTATTTATATATATAAATTCATTGTTTATGTCACTCATAATTCGATGAAGATAACAAAAGCACCTTTTCTCCACCACTTTAATAAAAAGCTAAAGCATGGAAAAATGAAGTATATTAAAATTATTCTTAATGAATGTTTTCTCCCAAACTAGTAAATATTTATACATGATTTTGTTAAAAAATCTACAAACTTAGAGACAAGAATATTGTGCTCAAAATAATTTATAAAACTTTATTAGTCCTCTTTTTATCCAAGATTACACTAGTTAACAGTACATCGAATTTGGACAGAGAGAGAGATTAAAATGGTGTTAAATAGATCATAAAAAAATATGAGTGACATCTATTGCTCAGCTCTTTGTCTTTCTTCCTCTTTCCTTTTCTCTGAACTTTTTGAGTTAAACCAAAGCTTAGAGACAATCTCAAAATCTTCTATCCGAATCATTCTTTATAGCAATCAAAAGAAATGGCGATGAATAGAAGAGTGTTGGAGAGTTCACCAGTACAACACCTCACAGTAGCTGGAAACCCTAATTGGTGGAATAACGTTAACGGCGGCTCAAGGCCATCACCGCCGTTGATGAACCAGCAGCCGCCGCCGAACTTCTTTACATCTCCGACTCCATCTTCCTCTTCTTCTTCTTCACCTTCTTTATTGCCTCCTCCGAGTAGTAACCCTAACTTCTCCTCTTGGCTTGCAAATAGTGATCTACCTCTTGACCAGCCATGGAGCCTTAGTCAACTTCTCTTGTAACTTCTTTTCTCTTTCTCTCTAAGATACTATCTCAGTAAATAGTCTTGAGTCTTGAATCTTTGATGTAATTTGATTTGATCTTATATATGTCGAGTGGAAAAGTGTAGACAAGCACCATTTTCGTCGAGAATTAGGTCAATTTTTTCATGTATACCTAGTATAATTGTATAATTTGCATATATATATATATGTATATAGAATGTCCGGTCAAAAAATCTCGACAGACACCATTTCTTTCCAGATTTGATCTTTGCAGAATTAAATTTTTCTAATATATAGTAAGTTTATACTAACATGATTTGAGTTTTTGAATGAAGGGGTGGATTGATGATGGGAGAGGAAGAGAAAATGGAGATGATGTACCATATTCATAACCATAATCAACAACATAGTTACCAAAAACATAAGCCAGAAAATTGGGAAGAAGAAGTTTTGAAGTCCATGAAACAAGAGAGTGACAATGATAATGGTTATGTAATAAGCTCACCTCCCAACAAGTCTTGTATTACAATTCACAACAACATCAATGAAGATGACAACAAGACCATTCACAATGGTCTTAACTTGTCTGAGGTGGGTCCTAAGTACTTCTTTAAATCAACATTATCTTGAACAAATTAAGACTAATTAATCATTATTTATTAGTTAATATAATTGGTCTATGCGTTGTGTTAATGAAGTGTACTAGCTCAGAGATTATTGGTTCAAATAAGAAACCAAAGCTTCAAGTTTCTTCATCACAATCAACTGATCTCATCAAGGTAACTATATAAATAAATCCATATGTATTTGTTTTTATGTATTTCTGACATTAAAAAAATGCACAAACACAAAGGAGAAGAAGAAAGAAACAAAAGAGAATGGGCACAGAATAAGCTGCAAGTGTGTTTGATTGTAACATTTTTGTCTTTTTTATGTGTCTGTTTCTTCTTCATCTTATTATTCTAATTTTCTCTTTCTTTCCTATGATTCAACGGTAGTTACTCAATCCTTTTTGTTCGTTTTCAAAATGAAAAATATAGTAAATAAATTTGTTAATTTTTCAGTTTTATTCAGTTTGGTTTAGCTCTTATTTCATAAGAATATATATTTTAAAACCTATAAGTTAATTATGTTTTTGTTAGTCTTGCTCTGTTTAATTTTTCCTGTTAAACTTGTTCTTGGACATAATCTATCTCTATTATGATAAAGTCTTTTTAATGTATATTATAATAAATTTTTAAAACTATATTATGATACATTAACAAATTTTATATTATACTTTGTCTTTTTTTTTCTTTGTTTGGATTTTGGATCATGTTTTGGTTAATGTATATATAAGTTCGATTAATTAATGTGCACATTTTTCTAACCATGTCGAAATTCATATGATTTATGTATAGATGATACTTACTTATATATTCAGCTACTTGATGAATTTTTTCTATCTTCCCATATTACAATAGATTAACTAAATCGATTACATATATAAGTTAGACTTGTTAATAAAATTAAGAAAATTATAACATATATATAATTCTTATTTATAATATTGTGGTTTATCATTTGTTAAAGGTGAAAAAGGAGAAACTTAGAGGCAGAATCGCATCTCTTCACCAGATAGTATCTCCCTTTGGCAAGGTATAACTAATAATATTCTTTACTAATCACTTAATATTCTTTACTAATCACTTAATATTCTTTACTAATCACTGAATTACGATCATATAATTAATTAAAAAAAATAGAAAGTAAAGCCTTTATCAAAAAAGAAAAAAAATTAGAAAGTGAATAAATGTAGTGACTGTTTAGTTGATTGATACCTTTTATTTCAGACTGACACAGCTTCTGTCTTGTCGGAGGCCATTGGATACATTAGATTCCTTCACAGTCAAATTGAGGTGACTTGTCTTTTCCAAACTACCATGCTTATTTTTCATTTTTTTTTAAAAGAAATAGATTTTACATTTTATTAATTATAAAAACAATACGATACAATACTCCTAAGTGTAATTTATTGAAACATTTAGCAGAGGTAACGGTGTAATATTGCATGTATGTAAACCATAGCGATTGCATATATTGAAATTAGTTTTGGATTTGACTTTAAGAATATAATCAAATGAAAATCTATATAGCATTGTTATGTCTATGATCTAATTCACACAATTTTTTTTTTTTTTAAACTTATAATTAAAACAATTATTTTCTCAATATATATATATATATATTTTTTTTTTCTAATTTCAGGCTCTAAGTCTACCATACTTTGGTACCGCGACCAATAATGTGATGCACCAACATGTAAATTTTAAATTTAATGTACACGTAATTTCATTGTATATATATGTATCTGCCTGCTAATTACAATTGATTACTTCATAATAATGTTTACAGGCACAAGGATATAAGAATGGTATTTTTCCTCAAGATCCTGGTCAGGTACCCACATTTAACATTTTTATGGTTTTTACTAGTTCTTTGGATTTACAATCTATTGGATCAATTAAGCCCAAATCTCTTTAATTTTTTTTAACTTGGCTGCTTTTTTTTTTGTCAACATTAAAAAAAAAAAAACTAATTTCAATATATGCTTTAGATTTGTAAAATTATACCTTTTTTCTTTTGTATTGTTTTCTTTAAAGTGAAAAGACTAAGACACAAGTTTGGTCAATTATATAAAAAGATGACTTTACCAACTTTCCTTTTTCAGTCATACTATTTATTACTGTGATCTTGGAATAAAAATAAATACATTTCTAGAGTTAATAATTATGAAATATGTGGTACTCTTAGAAAAGAATTGTTACTATGGCCATCTGAATATAGGAGATTATGTTTTAGAATTCTTTTTCTTAGAAGATTAACTAATTTAATATATATATATATATATATATATTCTAACATTTGGATGGATCCGTTCCACAAGCCAAATAATTTACATTTGCCACATTGTAGTAAAGCAAAAAAACTTAGGATAGAGGTATGTAGTATGCTATTTAAGTTTGAACCTTCCTCACCACATTGTGTATAGCATTTAAGAGATTTTACCTGGTTTTTATGGCTTCCGGATATAACCAAACTTAGAAAAACGAGAATCTGCTATTTGAGTTCTAACTATCCCGGTAATTAAGAAAAATTCACTCGATCGTGGAACAGACATAAGTTTTCCATATGTTACTTATGTTGTGTGCCTTTGGGACCGACCAACCCACCGCAAATAAAAAACATTTAACCCGTTTTGTCACCACACTACAATCTAATTGTTATTGTTTTACACTTAAAAATTCTCTTCTAATTTGGTGATTTCAGCTCATGAACGAGGATGTAATGATGAGATCAAAAGGAGCTGCATTATCAACTACAGACAATCAAGAATCAAACACAACCGAAGAAGCAAACAAAGATTTGAGAAGTAAAGGACTTTGTCTCGTTCCAATCTCATACATACTTCAAGTTGGCAACGACAATGGCGCTGATTATTGGGCTCCAACGTTTGGATTTGCTTTCCAGTGAACTATTTGATTGGTACTTATGATTTTTGGTCCGGCCAAATTATGTAGTAGACGTTAATTATAACATCATGAGCAACCAATCTAATGTGAAATTCTCAACAAAATGAGTTTCCAAGATTGATTGCTCATGATGATATACTAACACACTTTGTTTTTGGCGTTAATGGCCTTTTAAGATTAGCAGGTTTTTTTTTCTTCCCCAAAGCAACAAAATGAAGATTAGCTAGGAGTTGAAGAGTATAAGATGATCTACTGAATCGTGTTTTCGTGTTTTTATTAGGAAACTTTATCAATAATCGATGTATATGTGACATGATTGTTGTATTTTAAGTTTCCTCAAGTGGTTAAAGCCACTTATGTTGCTTTTCTCACCAGAATTTAACCTTAAAGAGTTACGTAACTTTGACATGATATTGTTTTGGGATTTTAGAGGGTGAATTTGGGTATAGATCATACTTGTCAAATAAAAAACCATGCATGCTTATTCTACTTTAATCCCTTTTGAATTGCATATAATCAATAACATAAATAAGTTATTAACTTATATTTTGGGTCAACAGAAAGAACTGATAGCTTTTAAGAGATGTTTTGAACGTGCAAAGAAATATAATATGGGAAAAAGATATCGTATATTATTATAGAACAATTGAGATTCCAGTTATATATTTGCTAAGCAACATAATTATGTTATCCTAACTCTACATATTATGATGCAGACATAAATATCATGACTTTACTATATGATGTACTTACGTTTCAAGTACATGTCAATACATAATATGAAAACTTCATGGCGTAATGTAAAGTATCATTGACATTTTTTACTCTTTTTGAGGTGTAAAAACTCTAAATTCTTGACATATGCTTTACACATAATCCGTAAAAAACTAGTATACGTGGTAAAATAAATTGGGATCAGACTTTTTCTGATGATATATTGAAAGTAGTTAACAATATATACATCGTAAATGGTTGACGGATTATTGACATCCATTCGTTGAGAATTTGTCATAGAATCTCAACGTATAATTATACTACAAGGAATTCTTGATTATACTACTCATTTCCGTCGAGAATTATAGATTTTTCTGTAGTAGCTAATTGGAAGTTTTTCGTGTTTGTGATTCATATAAGGACTCCATATGATGGTGGTGTGGGTGGTTAGAAATTTTAAGGAAATATTGCACAGGTAGTTATTCTTTTTATATCATCGAAAATCGAACCAAAATTATAATTTTATAGGTCTGAAATAAGTTTTTAATCTATTTTCTCCGGAAATATCTCTTGTCCCAAGTGATTTGAACTATAAATATGAAAAACTAGACCAAAAACCACTATGGTAGCTATCTTTAGGTCACATATTTGGTGATGGCTCATGTGGATTTCATCATATTGTTATACATTATTGCTTTTTAGCAGTCATTGTTCAATGATGAAAGATTAAAAAGTTATGGGTTGAGTCATTTTACTATAATTATTGGTTGTTGAACATCTAAAAATGAAATTTAGAGTATTAGCTTAACTGATATTTCACATGATGAATGAATGCTTCAGTGTTATCCAAATGTCCACAAAAATGATTTTGGAAGAGAACTTAAACCCTAACTTAACTATTCAAAATCCCAAAAATCTTGATTTTAAGGAAGAATAAAATCAGACAAATAAAATCCTTTTCATCATGTGATACGACTTTAACGTGTGGGTCGGTGACAAATTCTTCCTTTTTTCATGTATAGATTCTTTTGTTATTTCACAAACTATTGGGGTAATTTTATGAATAAACAAAAATATTGGGATAAATCTGTAATTATGAATGATTACGTCTCTCTTTCTGTGAAGTCACGAGTGACCGTCGACGTAATACTCACTGATTTTCAAATCGTTTTTTTAAAAATACAATATTTTCTAATTTGCGGCGATCGGACGGTCAGAAACCAACTATACTTTAAACCTTACACGAATAATAACCGTTGGATCAATGTATTGAATTATAGCCGTAGGATCAAATTGTCTCGCAAATCTATCCGTCTAATATAATCTAGAAATTGAAATTTCAAAACATGTATAAGAGAGGGAGGAGAGAAAAAGCTCTCGCGAAGAAGAAGAAACACGAAGAAGAAAAGCCCAATTTCTCTGTTTTTTTTTTTTTTTCCTCTTTATTTATTTTCCATATTTCTCTCTTCGTCTTCTTCTTTCGTAGCTTAAACCTTTCAAAACCCTAATTTCCTTTATCTCTTTATCTAAGTTTAAATCAAAATTTCGAATTCAAAATTTCGATTTTGAGCCTTTTAGTAGCCGCCGATTCGACTATGAGATTTTGTTCTTTTGATTAGGACTGGATTCAGATCTTGAAATTTTCGTGTTTCTCTAGCTGATTTGTATCGTTTTGGTGATTATAATTTGTGTGTTTTTGTATTCTTTTGGTTGGGAGAAAATAGAGAAATTTCTGGGTTTGTTCAGATACTGAGAAAAATTTTCGAGATGGGAGATGGTGAAGAAGGAGACAAATTCCCGCCAAAAAAGGAGGTTTCACAAGAGTTTGATATTCAGACGAAGAAGTCGGCGAGGCAACTCGACTTCACTAGTGGCTCATCTGATTTAGAGCATTCACAGTCCAATAAAGCTTCCGCTGCATCAATCCCTTCACCAGCCGCAATTTCAGCGACGGTAACGACTCCGATTCCGCCGTCACAATCTCAAGGACTCCTTCACGTCCCATTTAGACCTCCGTAAGTTTCTACCTAATTCAAAAATTTGAAATTTTGGGTCGTAGATTGGCAGTTGGATGTGTGTATTGCGCGTTTATGTTGCTAAGTGAGATTTTGGGATTGAGGCATAGATCTTTATATAAATTGGTCATTTAGTTGTTGAATTCACGTTTTGATCTAATGTGTGATTTGAATTTCCTGAGTTGACACATGTTTCTTCTCTTATGACTGCAGGAAGCCGGAATCTCCTAAAATTAAGCCAAGGCCTGTGGTGGAAACTAAAGATGGAACACCTATTAAGAAAAAACAGTGTAACTGTAAACATTCACGGTGTTTGAAGCTGTAAGTCTCTAGCAAACCATTGATGAACAACTCTTTGTTTTGTTTGTTTTTGGGATTTCTTTGTATGAATTGTACAATGTGCAATGTGTTTTGATCAGGTATTGTGAATGCTTTGCATCCGGTACCTACTGTGATGGTTGCAATTGTGTAAATTGTTTCAACAACGTTGAAAACGAACCTGCAAGACGAGAAGCTGTTGAATCAACTCTGGAACGGAATCCAAATGCATTCAGGCCTAAGATCGCTAGCAGTCCACATGGTGCAGGAGATAACAGGGTATGTGGTTTAGTTATGGTGTTAAGCTCTTTAAACTCTTGGTCTTTCGACCAAAAAAAAAAAAAAAAAACTCTTGGTCTTATGCATCTAAATTTGAATTTGATTTGCAGGAGGATGTTGGTGAAGTTGTGATGTTAGGGAAACACAACAAAGGCTGTCACTGCAAGAAATCAGGATGTCTTAAGAAGTATTGTGAGTGCTTTCAAGCAAACATTCTTTGTTCTGAGAACTGCAAATGCTTGGATTGCAAAAACTTTGAAGGAAGTGAAGATAGACAATCTCTCTTTCACGGTGAACATTCCCACAATGTGGCTTACCTCCAACACGCAAATGCTGCCATAACTGGAGCTATTGGTTCCTCTGGCTTCGCATCTGCTCCAGCTCCTAAGAGAAGGAAAGCTCAAGAGATTTTCTTCACCCAAGCAACCAAGGATACATCTACTCATAGGCATAGCCAGGTAAACCAAGTTTAATTGCTTTGTCTGGTTGATATTCTATGTGCTTTCCTCATCTGTTTCCTTGGTTAGGGAAATGAGAGATATCATAGTATAATTGTTGATATCAGGCAAATAGTGGAAGAAACACATCTTCGAAAACTGTTTCTCGTGCTGGAGGCAATTCGTCGTTGGGCACATCCAAAGTTGTGTATAGGTATATATCTGATGTAGTTGCAAAGCTAAATCATTTCTAAGAGATTTTAGAAACTGAGTTATAAATGTTTTCTTTTGAAGGTCTCTTTTGGCAGACATAATTCAACCCCAGGATGTGAAAGCACTCTGTTCTGTTCTGGTTGCTGTAGCTGGAGAAGCAGCCAAAAATTTAACAGAAAAACGCTCAGAAGATCAGAAAGAAACTTCCTTAGCTTCTTCTGTGCAAGATCAAGGACAAGGCAATAATAAGGGTATAGAGGTTGAGAAAGCTGCGAGTGGAAATCAAGCTGATAAATCAGGTCCAGAGGATACCAGCTCAGATGGCTCCAAAGGAAGGTCTCTATCTCCAGAAACTTTGGCATTGATGTGTGACGAAAAGGACACTATGTTAATGGTTGCAGCGTCACCTAATTGTTCGGGGGAGCCCACCTCACAGCTACCCAACGGGCAAGATGAGGTTTATGCAGAGCAGGAGAGAGTAGTATTAACCAAGTTCCGTGACTGCCTTAATCGAATTATATCCTATGGAGAACTGAAAGGTTTACATTTCATTTATCTTCAAAAAGATGAAGTATGCACCAAACATAAGATTTGTGCTCTAAAAGCTAGTTTTTGTGTTTGTTTGTTGCAGAAACGAATTGTTCTTTGTCAAGAATGCATCTAGACCCACCTGTACAGACCACTGTCAAAATCGAACCAGTGGTTCAACAAGGACCAGTAGCGAATGGACTTTCACAAACCACAAAACAACCTTCCCAGCTAACCACAACGACAGCAACAACAGCACCAAACACATCCTCTCATACTCATCTTCATAAAGCTCCAGCTTCGTTTGAGAAGTAAGACCTCTGAATCAATATTTACTTCTTTAGGACAAAATAACTTTACACAGAGCAACAGTACAACTGAAACTGCCTCGCCATTCCTAATTTACGAGGTAACGTCACCAACACTCCTTTTTTTCCTCTTACATATTCTAAAACAGAGGAGGGGTCGTGGCTTCAGTACACTCAAGTGCTTAGAGAATATTATTCAATAACTATTGACACAATTTTGATTGTGTTATTAGGCTTTTTTCTTATTCTTACCTCCAAAATCTTATCTTTGATTCATAATTGAGCTATTTTCTTTACGAATGCTGTCGCTATTTGTGTACATTTTGGCAATCACACTGATATTTACTGTTGAAAATACATTCTTGTCTGATTCTGATATCTTTTAGGAACTACAGAAGATCTGTTGTTACTTCTGTTTCAGATTTGAAGAATAAATAAAGTCAGATCAAATTTCGAGTTATTCTAGGATTTTAGCTATGTAAGTTGTAAACAACATAAAACTCTCAAATGCTTTTACAAGAAAAATGATATTTTCCGGAGAAAGATTCATTCATAGCTAAGAGGAAGAATACCTACCTTACATTTTACACTCTTGTGAACACAAATGACATATTACAAGGATATTGAACAGACTCCACAGACACACAAACACTCATCTTCAAATCCCAACAAAAAGAGTCTTCTAAGTGAACCTATAAACTTGTAGTTCTATCGATCGAGGTCGAAGGTTTATCTAGTGTTGACAGAATCTGTGGCATTGACATTCCACCCGAAACAACAATCTCTGCAGATGAAGAATGAATGTAAAATGTTCAGTAGCTTTCCACAAATAAACTTGAATGCTATACACCAAAACATGTAATCTAGGGCAGATTTCTCAGTCTTTTTAACCAGTGGACTTTAGATTCTAAAAGAGGATTGGTGATCTTACCTATTCCTTCCCGGACTGAAAGATTTGGTCTAATGACATCATTACTGTTGACAAGTAGTATATCTCCGATGTAAAGGTGGTTTGTGGGAACGTATACACAGCAAAGTTCCTCCTCAGTTGGGTAATTCTACAAGGATGAAGAGCATTGTGATATCCTTTGAAAAAGAAGTTCTAAAAATGATTACTAAATCCTTGAACCAAGCATTTTCACTCACCTGGAGAACAACAGTTGATGTAATGAAACCAAATGCGTATTCACCTACACGGGGATGCCTGATGATTGCAACTTCCTTGAAAGCTTGAGTATTTTGATCTGAAAGGACAAGGAAAAAATGGATATAAACAAGCTGAGATTGGAGAATTTGATCAACTTATACTGTTGACATGTAGAAAAGATTTATTTAAGCGAGACCAGGAGATATGGCAGTGCTGATTTGCTTGGAGGCGTTGTAGATGTGACGGACAAATGGCATCCGCTTGATAAACCACTCTCCCAAGTTCAGAACCGATGCCCCTAACCACGAAGACATGAACACCCCGACCAAGAAGATGAATGCAATGGAAGTCAAAAAACCGAAACCTACAAAACCAAAATCACAATTGTGTGAGAGACAGATATCAAGTTGCTGATTCGATAAAGAGAATCCCGCTCTAATGCTTACCAAATATGTTGATTCCAAGTTGTGCATATATTGGAGAGAAGAATCCATCCACAAAGTGAATAAACCACCATGTTATATAGAAAGTAATTGCAATAGGAAGTAGGATAACACTGCATAAAGCAATTGAGATATAAACCAATCAATACAAGTCTTGAATCTATGAAAATTTCATTATCTGTCAAACTTTCAACTCTTGCTTACCAGCCTGTCATGAACTTCTTTGACGCCCAGCCCCTAATGAACAAGCTTAAAGTCTGCAAAACATAGCTAAAGCATTAAACTACTGGTCTGTGTGGTAGATATATGCTTGAAGACATGAATGAGCATAACATAAAGACTTGAAAATTTGATGGATCTCAACCAAACAACTTGAAATGTAAATTCATACATTACTCGAAAAGGGTTCAAATTCACATAAGCATCTGCAGAATTTAAGAGCAATCAAGATCGATGTTTGACTAGTTAATACACACCCTACTTATCTAAGGAAGTGTTCATATGATCGATGAAATCTAGGGTGAAACAAATTCCCAGATTTTGAACTTAAGGGCAAACAGAATCGACCACATCTCGAAACAACTAAATCCAAAAGGAACTAAGAGCTTCAAATCAATGAAGCTCAACTCTTAATTCAGCATGAATCTTGAAATGAGAAATCAAAGAAATGGAAAAAAGATTCTAGATCAGGAAACTACACCTCGTTACTGGATTGATGCGAAGAAGAGGAAGAAGAAGAAGGCTTTGAAGAAGAACCATCGTCTTTTTCGCCAGAATCAGCGACGGGAATCAGAAGCTCACGATCTCTTTCTCGATTTGCCATCACAATCGCCGGTTTCTCGTCTCCCATCCCCGAGAAACCCAGGCGACAAGGAAGGAAATTTCGTCTAAGAAAAAGAGAGAATGAAGAAATGCCGGCGAAACTTTAACCGGTAGAGAAGAAAAATCCCCAAAAGGTTGAGACTTTAGCCGGCGACTGTTCTTCTGTATAGTACCAAAAACAAATTGGCTAAGCTGAGCTAACTCCAACTTGAAGCTCTCTGTCGTTTTTTGATAATCTTTTATATTTGTCTTCTTCATTTCTCTTTTTCTTGTTGCATTATTATTATATTTTTGTTTCAAATAAATATTTAAATTAGTGTAGACATATTATTTATTTTAATATTAAGATGGAAGCATTTAATAAATATTTCGTATGGAAGAAATATTTGTATCAAATCATATAATGTTTTCAATTTTCAACACAAAATTATATATTTTTTATTTATTTTGATTATTTGTATACTGCACATTGACTTTTGATTATTTTGATTAAAATAGTATTTTAAATTAAAAAAATAAGAATTAAATGATTTCTGTGCAAGAAAACTTATTATATAACACTACTAACTTAAAAATAAATGCTTATTATCTCTATATCTACACTCCATAACAATGAAAAAAAATCATGTTTACAAAATAATGCTAAATATTTTATTTAAGATGTCTTAAATTGTTTGTAGGTCATGCTAAAAATATAAAAAAAATTTATAAAGTAATTTTTTTGAACATATCACATATTATATAATTTTATTTGTAATTTAATTTCTTAAATTAGAGATATACTAATAATTAATAAAATAAACAAACAAAAATACTTGTAAAAATTGAGGTTTTTTTTTTAATTACCCAAAAAAAAAAAAGTTTGAGGTTTTTATATCAAAGACTAGGAAGATGATTTACAGGATTAAATGAAACAGGCTGAGGTAAGTAGGCCCACTAAGTTTCGCACATATAGGCCCATAAGTAATCATTTGGACAGGCTTAGGTGATTATAGGCCCATTAATTTTCTCACATATAAAATTGGCCGAAAGATTAAAAAGCCCAGTTATATTGTCTCTGTGATCTGTTACACACCAAACTGTGAAGATTTCTTCCTCCGAAAGCGAGAAACCTCAGAGAGAGAGAGAAGAAAAACACGATGGGCCAAGGACCATCCGGCGGTTTGAATCGGCAAGGAGATCGGAAACCAGATGGTGGTGACAAGAAGGAGAAGAAGTTCGAGCCAGCAGCTCCACCTGCTCGTGTCGGGAGGAAGCAACGGAAGCTGAAAGGACCTGAGGCGGCGGCGAGGTTGCCGACGGTGACTCCTTCTACTAAATGTAAGCTTCGATTGCTTAAAATGGAACGGATCAAGGACTATTTGCTTATGGAGGAAGAGTTTGTTGCGAATCAAGAGAGATTGAAACCTCAGGAAGAGAAAGCTGAAGAAGATAGATCTAAGGTTGATGATCTTCGTGGTACACCTATGAGTGTTGGGAATCTTGAAGAGCTTATTGATGAGAATCATGCCATTGTTTCTTCTTCTGTTGGACCTGAGTATTACGTTGGGATTTTGTCTTTTGTTGATAAGGATCAGCTTGAGCCTGGATGCTCAATTTTGATGCATAACAAGGTAGTTCAGTTACTTAAAGTTCATATAATTGACAATTATTTGGAAGACTAGCTTGAGGAACTACTTTTGTTTCAATTTGACTATATTCGTCCATGGAAATGTTGAACCAATTCTGCTATGTGGCACTTAATATAGGTACTCTCTGTCGTTGGAATTCTTCAAGATGATGTGGATCCAATGGTGTCTGTGATGAAAGTGGAGAAAGCTCCTCTGGAGTCATATGCAGACATTGGTGGTTTAGAAGCTCAGATTCAGGAGATCAAGGAAGCAGTTGAGCTCCCTTTAACTCATCCTGAGTTGTATGAAGATATTGGTATTAAGCCACCAAAAGGTGTGATCTTGTATGGTGAGCCAGGCACTGGGAAGACATTGCTTGCCAAGGTTTGTCTTTTAGCCTATACTGTATCAAATATTAAAAGCTTCCTGATTGTTATATCCATTGTTTTTTGTTTTTCTCAATCGATTATGTCACTGTTCACTCAGCAGGTTAACACCTTTGTCTAGCTGAGAATACACGGCTTAGCTGTACTTCTTCGTCCATAGATGGATAAATTAGTTAGGACTGTAGTTTCTTTGATTTGATCACCTAAATTTGAGATAGTAGATAATAGTACTTGTTCTGTTGGAGGAAGCTTGTTGCAGTAATTTGGGATTTATGTCTTCGTTTTTTGTTTAATCTACTTCTTAAGCATGGGTTGTTGTAGTGGGGTCACGTTTTTATGTGTCTTAGGCTTGCTAGATTTGGAACTGTGGGTATGAGCAAGTATTGGTATTCTTGCAGGCAGTGGCAAACTCTACATCAGCTACTTTCTTACGTGTTGTGGGTAGTGAACTGATTCAGAAGTATTTGGGAGATGGTCCCAAGCTTGTGAGGGAGCTTTTCAGGGTTGCTGATGATCTTTCACCATCTATCGTTTTCATAGACGAAATAGATGCTGTTGGAACCAAACGGTATGTTTAAGTACAACACAAACGTGATCCATGGATAACAATGATCCGGAATTTGCTCCAGAAATGGTATCTAATCTGATATGATTTTAAATTGTGGTTAAAACAGGTATGATGCAAACTCAGGTGGAGAACGTGAAATCCAAAGAACCATGTTGGAACTACTGAACCAGCTTGATGGATTTGATTCAAGAGGAGATGTTAAGGTCATCCTCGCAACAAACAGAATCGAAAGTCTAGACCCAGCACTTCTTAGACCAGGCCGAATCGACAGGAAAATCGAGTTCCCTCTTCCAGATATCAAAACAAGGAGAAGAATCTTCCTGGTAGGAATATTGGTGATTGTGAACTTTTCTTTCTTTTTGTGAATTTTGTAGAAAAATCTAATTGGCTTTTCTATATTGCATTCCATGATTAGATACACACATCTAAGATGACCTTAGCTGAAGATGTGAACTTAGAAGAGTTTGTAATGACGAAAGACGAGTTCTCAGGAGCTGATATAAAGGCAATATGCACAGAAGCTGGTCTACTTGCTCTTAGAGAGCGTCGAATGAAAGTAAAGATTCTCTGATTCTCATTCACAACTTGATTCATCTATGAAGATCTTTGTAAATTCACATTTTAATTTTGATTTGGTTGTATGATTTTAGGTGACACATGCGGACTTTAAGAAAGCAAAGGAAAAGGTTATGTTCAAGAAGAAAGAAGGAGTTCCTGAAGGTCTTTACATGTGATCAGACTCACTATTGCTGTTTTAATCTCTTTTTCGAGTTGTCTCTCTTTCTCTCCATTTTACTGATTCACTCTTTGCTTAGCTCTTTTTAAAAATCATATATTCGTTTACCTTAATGTTCTACTTCCAAATTAGTCCTTTATTAGTTTGCATCCCTCAGAATCATCTCATAAATATGGTCCTTATAAATTTCCACTGTATCCATTTCTTGGTTACTAGCAGTCCAATTTTGTAGTTCTAAGCTTATGGGTTTGGAGATATTTAACAACAAAGCGTACATGAATGGTTAACATAAGTAACTATCCGTTTTTGTCTACACATTATTGTCTAAATCAACATAGACTTCCAAGAGCTACAAAGAAAGTTTGAAAATGCACTATTTGTACTTTAGTAAAAACATCAATTTCTAGGAAACTGCAAAGAAACTTCCAAAAGAGATAGAACAAGTGGTGTTGGTCGATGAATATATGATTATAAAGATGGTTAGATAAGAAGGATTAATATGTTAAGAACACTAAAAAATGATTGTATTTGCTACATACGTTGAGAGTAGTCCTACATGCGTTGAGATAAAAGCCTCAAGAACGAAAAAGGTCTTTCAAATCAAAAACCATTTTTTACATTCTTAAACTTTTGCAGTTCATAATTTTGTTGGCGAAAATATTTTGTATGAAAGTTCTTTGTCTTGTTTCCAATTAGGTGATACTTGAGTGGTCTCTAGTCATTACCAACCTCATCTTGGAAATACCCTCCTGTGTTTTGGACCAGATTTATTCTACTCATAAACCTTCATACGTGTTAGCTGCAATGTTATTGTCATTGTTGGCTTGTCTAATTTCCCTCATAGATCTCGTACACAAAGGATTAGCCGAAAGGGTTGTGTGGAAGTGGACTTGGCCCATTCCTTGGTTTTACTATGGAACTCGAAGATCAAACAGGTTTGCTAGCTTTGCAGATATGGTTGGATTGCTTTGCGGCTTGTGTCAAACCATTGTCACTGCCATTAACTATTCATTCATCACTCGTAAATGTGATGCTCCAATCAAATTTTCAGTTTGGCCAATCATATTTGCACTTGGCGTGTTGTTCACTATGTATGCTAAGCAAAACAAAAGTACAGAGCCAAAAGCTTTAAGTCAGAATCGACTGCTACTAGTGGACTCTATAACAAACATAAATGATGTTCAATGGAGAATACTCTTTTAACAAAAGGGTATTTACTAAAATACTCCAAATGTTTAGTGTATTTTAGTACATACTCAAATACTATTGTGCCATTTTCGTGATGTATAAACAAAACACAATTACAAAACTGTCATTACAGAAAACTTTCACATCAACATTCCAACTGTAAATAAATCTACCAAACTAAGCGAGCCCAATAGATTTGCTTTGAGATGGTGGATTTGTGTCCCTTCGTAGTAGGTTTTCTTAGTTTTGATAGATTTTTTGTTGCAGATTTCAGATTCAAATTTTGTATATGGTAGGTTTTAGTGGTAGGTTTTCTTAGTTACCTTCAAATTCATATTTCGTGTTTGGTAAATTTCATGAATGGACTTGGCCTATTCCTTGGTTTTACTATCCAACTCGAAGATCAAACATGTTGGTAGCTTTGCAGAGATGGTTGGGTTGTTTTGCGGCCTGTATCAGACTATTCTCAGTGTGATTAACTATTCATTCATCACTCATAAAGTTGATGTATGCACTTGGCATGTTGTTCACTATGTATTTCAAAAAAGAAAACAAAACTAGGTTTTAGATCTGAGATTCAGCTTCCCCTTCCGGCAGCTTCCCCTTCCGCTTTGTCTGTAGCTTGCTTAGACTTAGCACGAGGACATCTTGGTGTTTGTGTTGCTCTTTCGCTTGCTTCTTGGAATTAGATGATGCGGTAGGAGTTTCTGATCTGGTTAGTTTAGGCTTGCTTTCCCGTTTCGTTTGTTTTCTGGCTTTGACAACATCGGTTGTGGATCTGAGATGGCGCACTCGGCTCGTTTGCATCAACGGTTCGGCATGGTTTCCGTGGGTCCCCTTGAAAAAGATGTAGGCGTCTCAGAGGTCCGAATATTGTGGCCTGTCTTTTAGACTGAGTTGCTCATGGCAATTGTTAGGGTTCCGTTAATGCATTTTCTTTGTTGTAGTTGCACTACAAGAAAATATATTATATTGTGACCAAAAATTTTTGACCAAAATTTTAGTCAACATAATTATGACTAAAAATCTATCAATTTTTGACGAATTAAATATTTGGCCATTAAATAATCAAAATATTTTGACCAATCGATATATTATCAAAATATTTTGACTGCTTTTTGACGATAATATATACACTACTCGAAAAAAATTCAACTTTGAACATGATTATAATCATAAATTGTTCAAAAAAAAGTTGTTTTGATTAATTTTTTATCAAAATTGAATGGTCAAAAATCGTTGGTTGAAAATTTATATTGGTCAAAAGTAATCAAAAAAACTATTTTTTTTACCAATTTATGATTATAATCATGGTCAAAATTGAGTTGTTTTCTAGTAGTATTACTTTTCCGTTTCCAAAGCTGTCTAATCTAGGATTTAGGTATTTGTGTTGTGTTTTCGTATCTTCTATAGTTTTTATTTGTTCTGTTTCTTTGTTGTTTTTGTATTCGATCAAAAATTCGAAAAAGGTATAAGGGAAGATTTGACATTTGATACCGAAAAAAAAAAAAATCTAGTTCCTTGAAAAAAAAAAACAAAACTAGTTAGCTCATTTACTTAATGCGTGTGGTATACACTATATTCCAAAGGATCTTTGAGTCATTGTTTATACGTTCATTGTTGGTTTTAATGGTTTCAGATTTGAGCTTCTTTTGTTAATGATTTGAGATTTTTATCTATCAATCACTTTGTTGTTACATCACCCGGAAAACTGAAAACCAAACACACATTTGTTAAACACACGTAACCCTTAATGCATGTTTTGTCTTCTGTATCTGATTTAGTAGTAGTTGAATAAAGTGACGGTCATTATATTGTGATCCCACTCACTTCTTACGCAAGCAACTAAAAGTATTGCAACAGACAAAGCATATTTGGTATTATTTGGCCATTAAAGTTATCAATTGGCTTCATGAAAAAATGCAATAAAAATCCAATTTATTCACAATCACTTAATTCATGGACTATAGTACATCTTTAGTGATCCAAGACACTTCATATTTAAGAATTTCACAAATATTAGGATTGGAGAACAAATTACAGAGCGTAATAAAGATGTTCTGCGTTAGTAATTATGTCATACATTGAGCAGAAGACTCTATAGAAGGATCTAGAAGATCTTGTGAATATCGTGTAGTTATGAAAATGATATTTACATATCTAGATTAGGAAATATCTCTAATATAAATATGTATGTAACTCTAAGCATAATTCTTATGAGAGTCAAAACAATTCTTTTCATCTCTCTCATCTTTATTCAACAGACTCGAAGCAACACTGTTCAGTCGGAGACAATTCGAGTTTTTATTTTTTTTTCCATTCCCCAATACTCGTTTTTTTTGTCAACCTTACTCATTCTTTCTACTAATGGAATCGACAAAGGCCCGATCCATAGCAAAAATACTCCCATCGGAGCTGGTGGGATTTGAACCCCCCACCTGATGCCCAACTAGAATAGGAGCAAGCCAACTAGGTCATTTGCTTTTTGGCCCTCAATACTCGTCTTATCATTTTAAATTTCCACTGTTTCCATTCCTGGTTACTCACAGTCTAAATTTGCGATTTTCTGAGCTTATTTTGACCACTAATTTGAACTTATTTTAACTAAAATCAGATACATGAATCAACCATCCTTTTTTTTTTTGAAAAAGGTTTTATAATAATAACTATTTTAACTAACCTATCATGACATGTATAGCTTGTTGAATCAAAATTGGGTTCATGATATAAATAATAATCAAGTGGAAATTTTTAATTGATTGTACTAACAAATGGTAATGTTGGAAGAGTTTGTACTAGGTAATATACTTTAAGATACATGAAATTGAACTTAAGTAGCTATTTGTGTTTGTTTAATACATTACTGCCTAAAAACAATTATTAAGTTTCATAGACTTCCGATAACTACAAAGAAAGTTTATGGAATAGAGAAACAGAGTATACAATTGAATTATATTTCTACTATATTAAAAGTACTTTAGTAACTAGAATAATTTATTGTATAGGAAACTACAAAGAAAGTTGAAAGAAGGAAGAGAGAAAGAACAAGTGGTGTTGGTCAAAAAATATGATTATAAATATGGTTTACATAAGAAAAAGGATTTAAGAACATAAAAACAAAAAAAATGAGTTCAAGTTCTGAAATGAAATACGATGTGTACATAAGTTTCAGAGGCAAAGACACTCGTAACTTTGTAAGACATCTCTTTGACTGTCTACATAGGAAACAGATCAAAACCTTCATAGGTGACGTTTTACCAACCGGAAAAACGTTCCAAGGGATGCAAGCATCGAGAATTTCAGTGATAGTGTTCTCTGAATACTTTGGGGAGTCGCAATGGTGTTTGAATGAAGTTGTAACTAGCATGAAATGCAAATTAGAGAGGTTTGGTCAGATTGTGATACCTGTATTTTACCATGTTGATCCTAGCGACGTTAGAAATCAGACAGGACGCTTTGGATATGGTTTTGGTAAACTAGCAACAGACGAGAGGTTTAAAGAATGGAGGGATGCTTTAAATCAAGCTAGTCAGATCCAAGGATGGATCACTGGCATTATGAGGTACCAAAACTCATACTTTTCGATTATAATTACCGGAGTAATTATTTTATAGTTTTTATTCATTTATTGAAGTTATACTGTATATGTTTTGTGACGAATATCCCATATTAGAAATAAATAAATTTTATATAGACTTTCCATTCATAGCCAATTAGTTCTGAGATGTAAGTCCATAATTTAACGTATTTTTTTTGGCAGAGATGAGGAAATGTTGGTAAATGAAATAACTCGGGACATTGAGAACAAACTCCTAAGAGCCTCAAGAACGAAGGTCTTTTAAATTGAAAACCCTTTTTACTCTCTTGATTTTTGCAGCTCATGGTTTTGTTGGCAAAAATGATTTAAATGAAACTTCTTTGTCTTGTTTTCAAATAGGTCATAACTGAGTGGTCTCTAGTCATTACCAACCTCATGATGGAAATACCTTCCTGTGTTTTGGACCAGATCTCTACTACCCATAAACCTTCATACGTGTTGACTACATTGTTATTGTCGTTGTTCGCTTGTCTAATTAGCCTCATAGATCTCATACACAAAGGTATAGCCGAGAGGGTAGTGTGGAAATGGACTAGGCCCATTCCTTGGTTCCATTATCCAACTCGAAGATCAAACAGGTTTGGTAGCTTTGCAGATATGGTTGGGTTACTTTGCGGCTTGTGTCAAACCATTGTCACTGCCATTAACTATTCATTCATCTCTCGTAAAGTTGATGGTCCAGATATTCAGTTTGGCCAATCATATTTGCACTTGGCGTGTTGTTCTCTATGTATATTAAAAAAAACAAAACTAGTTAGCTTCAATTTTCTTTTTTTGATGACTAAGAGGTTCTGGGCCAAGATTCGTACATCTCCTCACGCGAGACCCAAACAATTTAATTCAACTCTCCTTTGGTTAGTTTCAGTTTACTTATATGCGTGTGGTATACACTATATTCCAACGGATTGTGCTTTCTTATATTCCAAAGGATTTTTGAGTCATTGTTTATAGGTTCTTTGTGGTTTTAATGGTTTCAGATTTGAGCTTCTTTTACTAATGAATTGAGATTTTTGATTATCAATCACTTTGTTGTTACATCACTGGAAAACTGAAAACCAAACACAGTCATTGTTTTCTGTATTTGTTTCGAAGATTCGTTATATCTCAATCAACTTCAGCAAGATGAGAAGATCTTTACTCAAGTACACTTTGGAGAGTTTCATACTTTACTGGATGAACTTGAGGCTCTTAGACCACCATTATTGGTGGTTTCTAATGAATTTCTTAGTATAAAAATATTAATAAAATAATAAAAAGTGAAGAAATAGAGAGAGAAAGTTTCTTAAATAAGAAACTCAAAAATGAGTTTCTTGCCACGTGTCGGTACGTAATTGGAGAATTTTTTTTTAAAAAAATAAATAAATAACTAAATTAAAAATATTAATATTATAATATAATAAGAGTTTCTTTAAAAAACCCTTGATAATCCTGCTCTTAGGCCTTCTAATAATGATCATATTGTGATTTTATATGGTTTTATAAACCAACGTACATGTGTCAAAATTTTATATAAAATCCAAAACAGAACTCTACTTTATATGTGTTATAAAATCATATAAAATCTATCGTATGAAACTCAAAAATAATCATTTTTATACGAAGCATTATCAAGTCTTATAAAATCTTAAACTGTACAATTGGAGATGTTAACTAGAAAAAAAAGGATGTAGAAAAGAAATCATATTGGGGTAGGATGTTGAATTGTATTTAACAAAATCATTGTATGGTGTCAAAATTTAATGGGTGTTGAATGATGTGAAGTGTTCAAAAGTAAAAAAAATTAAGATGTTAAGTATTTCTATCATTGTACATAATCTTAGGAGCTATTTGGAACCCTAACTAAGTGAACCGTTGGAGACAAGTCACATGTATGTACATAATCTTTCGAGTTTTTCCTATTCCTCAACACTCCATAATTTCGAAGCATTATCACTTTATATTTCCACTGTTTCCAATTCCATAATTTTGAACATATATTTTAACTAAATCAAATACATGAATTAACAGTCAAATATATAATAACTATTTTAACTAACCTCTCATGACATTTATAACTTGTTGAATCAAAATTAGGTTCATGTGGTATAAATAATAATCAAGTGGAAATTTTAATTGATGGTTAATTGATTGTATTAACAAATGGTACTGTTGGAAGAGTTTCTACTTCGTAATTTATTTTAAGGTACATGAAAGTCAACATAAATAGCTATAATTTGTGTTTGTTGACACATTACAGTCTAAAACAATTATTAAATTTTATAGACTTCCAAGAGCTACAAAGAAAGTTTGAAAATGCTATAGAGAAATCGAGTATACGTACAATTGCAAAATACTTTAGTAATTAGAATACTTTATAGGAAACTGCAAAGAAAGTTCAAAGAAGAATCAAAGAAATAGAAATTGGAAATGACTATAAAGATGGTTGCATAAAGAAAGAGGATTTGATATGTTATATATGTTAAGTAAGAACATAAAAACAAAATTCAAGTCCTAAAAATGAAAAACGATGTGTTCATAAGTTGCTGCAGCACAGACGACATCTTCGTAGCCAAACTCTTCACCTCTCTACAAAGTAAACGGATCAAAACCTTCTCATCTGACGGACTACCAACAGAAGAATCGTTGTAAGCTATAGAAGAATCGAAAATTTCAGTGATTGTGTTCTCGGAAGAGTATGGGGATTCGAAACGGTGTTTGGATGAAGTTGTAGCCATCTTGAAATGTAAAGAGAGGTTTGGTCAGATCGTGATACCTGTCATTGAACAGGTTAAATTTCTGGACGTCAAATATCTGACAGGACGCTTTGGATATCCTTTTACTAAGCTACAAGTTACATCCGAGAAGTTTAAAAGATGGATGCATGTTCAAAGAGAAGCCCTTACCTTTATTACAAAGAAGGTTACCTTACCGAGGTATTACCCCAAGACTAGTACCCATGCAATTGAGTTTCGGGTTTTTATTAATATTGATTTAAGACCTATTCGAGTATTTTTATTTTTCAGTTCGGTTTCATATAAAAATTGGGTTTGGGTTTGATATTTTTATCCACAATTTTTATAAAAATTCAAACTTATTTTTATCGGAAAAAAATCAAACTTAATAATAAAAAAAGAATATTAGGTACTCATTCGTTTCTTGATTCGGTTCGAGTTCGGGTTTGAATACATAGTTTTAGGATCCATTCAAATATTTCTTCGGATTCGGTTTCATTTGATTTCTCTTAATCCGAGTTTCGAATATCGGATTTTATGCCCAGTAGCTTATTATAGTGACTTAGTAAATGAGCTATTTCCTAACTAGGCTATGTGATAAGATCATACATCAGTAAAGGAAAAACTAAAGGGATACTTAGCGTAGATCCACATACATATACAGGCACAACATTACTTGATCGTGCCCTATACCAAAACTATATAAAAATTTTTAATTGCAGTGTTTAGTGTATCATTGATATTACTTAAGTATATTTGAAGAATGTGTGTTTCTTAAAACTGGATCATTTCTAGTTGTTTGAAAACTGGTGTGAGTCACTCATAAACCATTAGATCTTGCATTATCTATTCGAGCCATAGATTATCCTTTATATATCTGATCTAATTGAGTAAGGCTTGAGTACCCAAGTTTGTTTAAGGCTAGAATCTGTATTCCTATTACTTATATATATGTTCGTGTTTCTATTCACTTCTTTGCTTATTATATATTTCTATTGCCAGTTATGGGGAGCGGTTGGTAAATAAACTAACTGAGGACATCGAGAAGATACTGCTAAGCCTAAGACTAAGAGCCTCAAAAACGAAGGTCGTTTAATTCAAAAACTTTCTTTTACATTCTTAATTAAGTTTTCGTAGCTCTTAAGTTTTGTTGCGAAAATGATTCAAGTGAAACTTCTTTATCTTGCTTTTTCAAATAGGTTATAATTGAGTGGTCTCTAGCTATCACCAACCTAATGTTAGAAATACCTTCTTGTGTTTTGGACCAGATGTCTTCTACTCATAGACCTTCATACGCATTGGTTGCAATGTTATTATCATTATTGGCTTGTCTACTTTGCCTCATTGATCTCTTATACAAAGGCATAACCGAGAGGGTTGTGTGGTGTAAATGAAGACAGTGCAAGTAGTCCACAGCAAGCCCATCATGTTCAACATCAAGCTA
>OVAX01002309.1:0-31043 GCA_900406405.1 Lepidium africanum
AAACATGTTAATTCAGTTTCAGAAGGAGAGAAGCTTGAAAACGCAGTTGAAGATCTCTTTGAGGAAGTGTCCTACATTCGATGCACACTGCCAAGACCAATAGCCAACCTCCCAACCCCTAGATATCTATAAAATACTTGAGGAGATACTACATGGGCAGAAATCCACAGTTGCTGAGCTCACTCAGAAATTCATAGAGGTCCACACACATATAGATGAATCACATAACGATTTAACAAGGAAGTTTGAACAGCAACAAGCTGCGAATGCAACTATGAGACCACCTTGAATTGGCATTATACCTCCTCAACAACACCACGCTAAAGCCATTATGCTACGGAGTGGCACTAAGATAATTGTTATAGCTGGGGATGACTTTGATACTGAGGACAATATTATTGAAAAAGGGGGAGAATGGCTAAAGTAGAGAAAAATATGAAAGTCCAGCTCCTATACCTCAGCTCGCCGTTCCAAATCGCTAGGTAGAGCAGTGAGTCGAAACTTCCACTGTGAAAACCCCATGTGAGCAACAGATCACCTCTGAGCTCGCCACCCCTACTCGCCAATCACCTCAGCGAGTTGATCTGTCTGATTCTCAAAAACCTTCAGTTCCTACCGAAATACCAAAGCCGTTTGTCCTGCCACCTCCTAAACCAAAACTCCCATTCCCAGAAGTATTGAAGAAAGACGTCGCTGCAAAATACAAAGTCCTACTCGACAAACAACTCCAAGAGATTGAGCTTAAAATGCCCGTACTATATGCTTTTATTATGATGCCTTACTATCAGAAATTCTTGAAGGATATAGTCAAAGAGAAAACAGCTAAAGTTGAGGGAACAGTAGTTTTGACTCATGAGGTTAGCGCTATCATCCAGAGCAAAGTGATACCGAAGAAGAAAAAGAGTGACCCTGGTACATTCACAATTCCTTATGCCCTTGGTCCCCTATCGTTTAGCAAGTACCTCTGCAATCTTGGAACTTCAATAAGCCTCATGCCATTATCAGTAGCTAAGAGACTGGGATTCAACCACTTTAAGCCTTGCAGGATCACCTTGATTTTGGCAGACAGATCAGTTCGAGTCCCTCATGGAGTATTAGAGGACTTACCAGTTAGAGTTGAGGATATAGATATACCAACAGACTTCGTTGCTTTGGAGATGGATGAGGAACCAAGAGGCCCTTTACTCTTTGGGAGACCATTTTTAGCTATAGCTAGTGGAGTGATTAATGTCCCAAAAGGAGAAATTAAGCTAAATTTGGGACCGAACCTAAAAATGAAATTTAGCATCCAAAATGTAATGAAGAAGCCATCTATTGAGGTCAAAGTGTTATGGGTTGAACAAATGGACAAGCTAATAGATGAGTTATTAGAGGAATTGGCAGCTGAAGATCAATTGCAAGTAGCATTGACCAAGTCAATTAGTAATGGGTATTTAAGAATCGAAGCTGAGTTCTATAGCAAACTTTTGGACGCTCACAAACCAGTTCAGAGCTTAGTTGTGATAGAGGAGCTGACAGAAACAAGCCTAGGGCTAAAAACATCAAAAAACGAGGTTACAAACTCATAATGTTGAGAATTGGCACTCATTCAGCCTAGTTCGCAGTATCTGCTCACCGTGCCGAGTGACGAGTCAGAACCCTCAGCTATAAATAATGACTGATCTGAGCTGAAAGCGCCTAAGGTGGAGATAAAACCACTTCTGGATGGGCTAAAGTATGTTTTCTTGGGTCCTAACTCGACATACCATGTAATTGTGAGTGATGAATTGAGTGATGAATAGCTGGACATGTTGATTTCTGAGCCTAAGCGTTTTAAGAAGGCCATAGGCTATACACTTGCTGATATTATGGGGATTTCACCTAGTTTTTGCACTCGTAGAATTCATCTAGAAAATGAGTCCCACTCTAGCATAGAGCCCCAAAGGAGGTTGAATACTACCTGAAATAAGTAGTAAAAAATGAGATACTTAAGTTGTTAGATGCTGATGTTATTTATCCCATCTCTGATAGTAAGTGGGTATCACATGTTCATTGTGTCCCTAAGAAAGGAGGTATAACTGTGGTTAGGGATGATAAGAACGAACTAATTCCCACTAGAAATGTAATGGGGCATAGGATGTGCATTGACTATAGGAAGCTGAATTTTTCTACTACAAAATATAATTTTCCTTTGCTTTTCATTGATCAGATGTTAGAGAGATTAGCCAACAAGAGGTACTACTGTTTCCTTGACGGGTTTAGTGGATTCTTTTAAATTCCTATACACCCGGATGATCAGGAAAAGACTACCTTTACCTGTCCTTATGGCACATTCGCTTATAGATGCATGCCCTTAGGTTTATGCAATGCTCCTACTACTTCCAAGCTTCATGACATCTATATTGTAGGATATAATTGAGGAATCGGTTGAGGTCTTCATGGACAATTTTTCATTCCATGGCTCTTCCTATTCCTCTTATTTGTCAAATTTGTGCAGGGTCCTTAGCAGGTGTGTGGAAACCAATCTGGTGCTGAATTGGGAGAAATGCCACTTTATAGTTACAGAGGGGATAATCTTAGGTCACAAGGTCTCAATAAGGGGTATTGAAGTTGACAAGGCCAATATTGATGTAATGGTTCAGCTTCAGCCACCAAAAACAGTCAAGGATGTGAGAAGCTTCTTGGGTCACGCTGGGTTCTAAAGGAGGTTCATTAAGGATTTTTCCAAGATAGTTAGGCCACTCATTCGCCTGCTATGCAAAGAAGCAGAATTCCTGTTCGATGCTGAATACCAAGATGCATTTTTGAAGATCAAAGAAGCATTGATATCAGCACCTATTGTTTAAGCCCTAGACTGGAGTTTACCATTCGAGATTATGTGTGATGCTAGTGATTATGCTGTTGGAGCAGTACTGGGACAGCGAAAGGATAAGAAGCAAGTATGTACAGACCAAGTATGTAACAATAGAGAAAGAGCAGGAGATAATGCACAGACCAAGTATGTAACAATAGAGAAAGAGCTTTTAGCTGTGGTTTTTGTAGTTGAAAAATTCAGGTCATACTTGGTTGGTTCGAAAATGATTGTCCACACGGATCATGCTGCCTTGAAATACTGAGGTTGTTGACAAGCCTGGGATTGAGAATGGAGTCGCAGATCACTTGTCCAGAATGATGATTGATAACCCAATACCTATAGATGACTCAATGCCAGAAGAATAGCTCATGGCAGTTCGGACAAGCAGAAACTATCACGGCGAGTCAATACTTGCTATATGGTGTGGCGAGTCGAGTAGCCTAGTAGCCAGAACTCAATTTGCAACACCCAACTCACCAGTCAACCCTATGAACCAGAGTAGGGAGTTTAGCATACAGTCTGTTATAAGCCAGAATCAGTTTGGAAATAAGCTTGCTTGAGCTCATTTACCCTGGTACGCAGACTTGGTGAACTATCTAGTGATCAAGGAAATACCAAGGCACATGGACAAATATCGAAAGAAGAAGTTCTTCAGGGATGTTAATAACTACTTTTGGGATGAGCCTTATTTGTACAAGAAAGGTTCTGATGGGTTGTTCATAAGGTGTTTAGCTGAGGAAGAAGTTCAGGGAGTATTGGAGCATTACCATGGTTCAGCATATGGTGGTCACTTCGCTACGTTCAAGACAGTTCAGAAAATCTTACAAGCTGGGTTGTGGTGGCCAACGATGTTCAGGGATGCTCAAGCCTACATATCTAGATGTGATCCATGCCAGTGAGCAGGAAATATTAGCAAGCGCAATGAGATGCCTCAGAACCCAATTCTTTACATTGAGATATTCGACTACTGGGGAATAGATTTCATGGGTCAATTAAATCCACCCTCTAATGGAAACGCCTATATACTGGTGGATGTTGACTATATGTCCAAATGGGTTGACGCAGTGTCTTGTCCAACAAATAATGCCAAGGTTGTGATCAAACTGTTTAAAACCATCATATTCCCAAGGTTTGGAGTCCCTAGAGTGGTAATCAGCGATGGAGGATCACACTTCATCAACAAAGTGTTTGAGAGCCTGCTAAAGAAATATGGGGTCACACACAAGGTAGCTACACCTTAGCACCCTCAGACTAGCGGCCAATTGGAGGTGTCAAACAAGCAAATCAAAGGAATCCTCTCTCGAATTGTAGGTGCATCAAAACGTGACTAGGCAGTAAGACTTGATGATGCTCTGTGGGCATATCGAACAACTCACAAAACCCCAATTGGGAGAACACCATTCTAACTGCTATATGGTAAAGCATGTCACCTTCCAATCGAAGTTGAATACAAGGCAAATCTGAGCAACCAAAATTTCTGAATTTTGACCTAAAGATAGCCCAAGAAAGAAGGCTTATAGACTTACATGAGTTGGAAGAGATCAGGGTGGATGCTTATGAGAGTTCAAAGATTTACAAGGAAAGAACCAAAGCTCTCCATGACAAGAAAATAACACTAAAGATTATCTCAGTTGGTGATCAAGTGCTTCTATATAATTCAAGGCTCAAGTTGTTTCCAGAGAACCTGAAATCCAGATGGTCAGGTCCATTTCAAGTAAAAGAGGTTCTACCTTACGGCACAGTCACTCTACTCAACAAGAATGGAGAGCACTTCACAATGAATGGTCAGTGAGTCAAGCCTTATTTAGCTGATGGAATAATACCCGAGAGGGCCGTAGCTCTTCTCGATGAGCCTCCTCAAGTCTGATAGGAGAGTGAAGTCAAGCTTAGAGACTTTAAACAAGCGCACTTGGGAGGCAATCCCATGCGTATCCTTGTACATATTCACTTGCTATTTTTCTTTGGTCCTTTATGTTATTTTTTATCTCAGGTCGTGGGAAAGGGTACAAGGAATCACAAGGTCGTGGCGAGCTCAGCTGACTCATCATGAGAAGGGTGTTAACAAGATTTTTATGTCAAATTATCAAATCCTTATAGTATATAAGGTTGTCGAACCAAAGTGAGTTGCTAACACTTAAGGTATGGATAGCTATCTAGTTCAAGCCAATTCAGTCAAAATGGTAAATGGAAGTGATTCTGTCACAATCAACTTAAAATTGCAGAAACTAAGCAAGCAAGAAATGCAGATATGGCATGCAACTGTCTAGTAGAAAACAGGTATGGCAAAAACACATCTAACTTGCAAACGGAAACTAAGTAAAAATGCAAAAACAGGATGAGTAAATTAAGCAAGGTGAATGGCGAGTGCAAATAATAAGAGAGAGATGGGCTTGTGAGGAGAGTGAGGTCAATGAACTAAATTGAAATCTGGGTTTTGATTTTATCTAACAACCTAAACAGGCAAGCATCGAATCAGGATACTAAGGTAAACAAGCCACTCCCGTGGTCATGAAATCTCAGTTTAGGCGCAACCTAACCCAATCCCTTGGTGATCACATGCCCAAACTAGCACTAACGCGCCTATCCTACATGACTAACTGACGCTCTGAACATCCAATCCCTTGGGCCAGAATGCATCAATCCTAAACTCAACCTAAGTCAAGCATATCATCGAACACCTTTCGGGTGAGATAACCTATGATTCAAATTTTGACTGATCAAGTCAAAATAGGCATGAAGAACATTCAGTCTAGCGCAACTTATAGCAATATTCAAGCATAAACATCACAAACCCAGAAATCAACCCAGATCTACTTTACCTCCTCACAAAACCCAAAACAGACTACTCACTATCCATGGATAGATGCGTAGCCTCTAACTTGAAAACAGAAAGCATAATGAAAGACAGAAGATAAAGCTTGAAACGAAATCTAACCAACCTAAAACGAGATTCAAGCTGAAACTATGAATTTCATAAGAACAGCAAAAAAAAAACCAGAAAGAGGCAGAGATAATTCTGGATTTCATTAAAAGAGGCAAAAACTAGATTAAACTTCCCCTCCTGCATTTTTTCGCTTAAATGGGTATTTATAGGGCCCAACATACGGAAGCCCTAAATCGAGGCAACAAAAAAGTAAAGTCGGTCAAAATAAATGAAGTCGATCCATATCGCTTCAGGATGCATGGCGAGTTGAGGGGTCGAGTTAGAGGGTTTAGCTTCAGCAGTCACTCTAAATGGCTTGCACTCGCCTGCGCATGACGAGTACAACTGGCGAGTTCCCCAAAAATGTGGTTTCTGGCTAAGTATGGAGGTTGAACTCGCCACTACTAGGCGAGTTGTATTGACGAGTTGAGGGGTACTTGGCTTGCACAATCTTGAGTTCTTGAGGTTTTGGCTCCAGCTCTTCAGTTTCATGCCTAACTTGCAGCCGTCATGCTTGTTCTACTCCAAAACGCTCCAAAATGCTCCATTGTTCCTGAGATGCTCAAAATGCTATGCAAATGCAAGAATGATCCTAATGGGACTCTAAAATGCATAGTATGGAACGTGAATGAATGCAAACATATACAAACTATGAAGCTAAAATGGGTAAAATGCATGAATATCAAAGGCGAGCTCAGCCCCAAAGGTACATAAAAGTCCAACTTTTTCTTCACAATTGCATATTATCTCTTGTTTGTTGGCCTAGGATTCTACTTCAAGCTTTTATTCACAGAGGGACTGTGTGATTTAAGTTTGGGGGAGGGTTCTAGGGGTTACTAATTATGCTTTTGTGATCTTAGTTTGACTTTCTAATGCATCGCATACATGACATAAAAATCCATAAAGATTTTTCATTTGTAGCATACACCCCATAGCATGGCATTTAAGGCATAGAAAAACAAAAAAAATTTTTAGAAAAGCATTCTCATGCATTACATAATAGGATTGAGTCTAGATTTTGCATTAGGAGTCACTAGGGAACTGCCTTGACCTACTGCCTTATTTGCTAGATTAAGTGCTCTAGTTGTAAGTTCTTTGATGCATACCAAGTTTGCTCTGAAAGTTAAACTGCACCATGCTAGGAATATTTAGTTTGAGCTTCATGACTTGATTGAAACATGCTGTGATCTAATGCCACTCCTTGCTAAGTGATAACCTTAAATTTGACTGCTAAATATCGAGTCTATGCATCAACTTGTGCTTGTGGATTGCACCAAAATACTTGGAATTCGTCTTCCCTCATGCATCTATCTTGTTAATCCAAGTAGTATCCTACCATGCATTTTACCTCATTTCAAACCACCATTTCCTTGATGTGTGTATGTGAGGCCTTCTTTTTGGGTTTGAACTTGGCATAAAATGTTAGGTGAGAGCTGACAAAGTTATGACTTCATGTAGTCTATGGTTCACGATTTTTGAATCAGACTAGGACTAGGTGGGTTTGATTTTGGGTATGGGAATGCTTGTGCCTAAGCAGGGAAAGGAAGGAAAAGAATGAAATGGAAAAAAGAAAAAGAAAGGTCTATAAGGGAAGGATCTAAGGGGAGTTAGGTATGAAAATGTAAGAGATGTTATAGCAAAGGTTTTTGGGCAATGAAAGTATAATAAGAAAAGCTTAAGCATGAGAAGAAAAAAAGTCTAGAGCTGAAATTCTATAAGCCCCAAACAGCTAGAAGTAATTGTATGTGAACCCCTCTCTTTAGATTGATGATTGGTAAAGCTTGAGAAGATGATTTTGGTGGCTGGAAAAAGGAAATGCCTTGCATAAAATGGGTAGACTAGGATCATTTCTGGGTTTAGATGACTAGGTTGAGATCGATTTTGGGTGCATAGGTAGATAAAGTCATGATTTTGGATACATCTATTGGTTCTCACCTTTAGCATTATGTTGAAGCTTAAACCATTCATTGAGTGATCCTTGTGCTTGATTGACTAACCAGTTACTGAAAAGGGATCATTTTAATTCCTTAGGCCTCACCCTTTACCAAACGAGTTATAGAAAGGTGCATAGCTTGATCCATGGTTCTGTACTAAATGAATGTTAAAAGGATTGGCTGAAGTGAATGCATATGTAGGTCGAATCTGAACATGGATTACAGTATTATTGGCATGGCTAAATTTTTTAAGTAAGGCTCACTATCTTGCATCTCAGAACTTTGTACTAGGACATTGAGTTTACACTTAATTCAGCTTGTCTCAGCTTAGGATTCCTTGTGTCTGCAACCTCGTTTCCTTTTTAGTTCATTGCACTTGCATGAGGCCAAGCAAAAACTAAGTTTGGGGGAGTTGACTTACATGCATTTTACCCCATTTTAGCTGTGTAGTTCACATCCATTTGCATTCATTCTCATCACATTCTCTGCATTTTAGAGTCCCATTAGGATCATTTTACATACATATTGAATATGAATGCAAAATGGACTATACTAGAGATGTGAAATATGCTAAAATGTATACACATCAACTCCCCCAAAGCATATGGAGTATCTTAGGTACTTTTGAGCTTATTGGAGCTTTTTGGAGTGGATTTAGAACAAAGACTGCAAGGATCAACCTAAGACAAAATGCCTAAGCTGAAGACCTTGCAAAACTGAAGATTCCACATGCCTTTATACTCCAACTTGCCAGTCAGAGTGAAGAATGCCAGTATCCTGAAGGCTGCAGATCCAAGCTCGCCTAGAGACCAACGAGTGCAGCAGAAAAACCAAGCCAGAATTACAAATTATTGAGCACTCGACACTCAGACTCGTCGTGACACTAGCAAACTGAGATTTTGGGGAATTAACTGAAGCTAAATGCTGAGACTCGACCTCCAACTCGCCAGTAAGCCTGAAGCAGCATCTACCCACTTCATTATTTTGACTGACCTCATCTGATGCTGATTCAGACTCGGGCTTTAGCTCAGTAAAGAGTTTGTTGGCTAACGATCAGGTCTAAGAGATTAGAATGATTTCTTAAAGTATCTGGCCAATCAATACATAAGGGATCACTCATGAAATGGATTAAGCTTTAACATAATGCTAAAGGTGCGAACAAACAGGCGCATACAAAACCATCACTCTATCTACCCCAGATCGAACTCAACCTAGCCAATCTAACCCAGAAAATGATCCTATTCTACCCAATCAATCATAAGGCACTTTTTACTTTTTCTGCTCAAGGAATCATCATCTCAACTCGCCATTTCTAATCTAAGGAGAGTGGTTCTCTAAACTTTTTCTAGCGAATTTGTGTTTTTTCACTTTGCACTTTGGTTCTATCATTTCTTTCACATCACTTAGAACCCTTTCCACCATTTTTTCCTAAAAACCTTTACTAGAACTTTGTACATTTATGCTTTCTACCCTTTCTCTCCATTGACTCTTTCTCGTAGACAATTTCCCTTTCCATTTGTTCGTTTTCCAACGCTTTCCATGCTTAATCAAAGCATTCGTAGCCCAACATAATCGAAACCACCCACCTAGTTCAAGTCTGATCCAAAAATCATGGACCAGAAACCACATAAAGCCATGGTTTTATCGATTCTCGCCTAACATTTTATGCTAAGCTAGACCGAAAAACATACCTTACAATCACACATAAGCATGGTACGGTTCGAAATAAGGCAATGTACAGCATGGTGGGTATCTACTTGGACTAACAATGTAGCAGCATGAGGAAAAAGATAATCCAAGTATTCTAGTCTATCCACAAACTCTAAATTGATGCAAGACATGATAATTAGCAATTATGTTTAAGGTTACCACTTAGTAAGGATCAACATCAAATCACAACAATTTCAATCAAGGCATGAGATTCAATCGAGAAATTTCTAGCATGGTTCAACTTTCACATTCAGAACAAGAATGAATGCAGCCAACAACTATAAACGAGGGCAGTGATAAGCTAGACTCAATCCTAAATAAATGCAATGCATGAACACTCTGTTTTTGTGGTTTTTTGAAAAGGTTTATCAATTTTTTTTGTGCTTTTCTATGTCTTATATGAATACATGATCAAAGTATGCTGAAAATGAAAAATCTTTTTGGATGTTTATAAAACTTATATGAATGCATGAGAATCAAATATAACAACAACGAAAACATGATAAAATGTTCTCTGTGGCATTTATGAGGTATGGTGCATAACAATCAATTAAATTTATAATCAACAAATGCTTCACAAACTTGTCACTGTAAAGCACTTGAGGTCCGAACCCAATGGAATCTAGAATCAAGACAATAAGATTATGAAAACTTTGATCTAAGCTATAGCAATAAGTGAGAGGTTTGAAACTAAAAGACTACTAATAGTAAATCAAAGCAAAGTAAACCAAGCAAGAGATCAACTAAACACAAAAGCACAATAAACACTAACAACCTAAACAAGAACAAAAGACAAGCAAGCATAGGCAAATGGATAGGCAATTGATCAATGAGAAAGACAATCAAACCAAATGCATAAAGTCTAATTAAGAACCATCCTAGGGCATGAGTCACATATCAACTAGACTAACCCACTCTCATGGCATTAGCCTCTATTCTAAGTAATCGATTAGACTAAACTCTCATTTTTCCAATCCAAAGCCTCAAATGTATTAAAATCTAGCTCACTAAGACCACTAATCCCCAAAGCATCAGTCTCTCAAAGGCTATGGAAGAAAAGCCCACAAAAGAGTCTCTCAGAAATTTTATCGAACACCTCTCGGGCAATAAAATTCCTATCTTTTATCTTTGAATGGCCAACTCAAATATAAAATTAAGAACAATCTAAGTGAAGGAATCAATAGATCTAGAAACCAATACACAGGATTCAACCATCCAAACTCATAGATCTACCTAACCATCAACCTAACAATCACAACTCAATCATTCCAAATGAAAAGCAAAACAAGCAAAATGAACTAACTAAAATCTTAAACATAATTAAATAAGAAGAAGATAATGAAAATTAAAACTTAATGATAGGAGAAGATGATCCTAAGATCATTTTCCCCTTGGGTTTCCAACAATTCTCTCTTTTTCTCTCAAGAATACTAAGAACTCTTAGAAAAACAAAGCTAAATCAAATATTAAATGAGAAGTGAGTTATTAGATGTATTTGTTGCTCACAAAATAAAGGTATAAATAGCCTAAAAACTAGGGCAACAAGCTCAAAAAGTCCAAAAAGAAATGTATCCGGATTGACCCGAGATAAACCGGGTCAAACCATTAAAATGTTGCCAAGTGTCCATGGTTTGGGTAGGTGGTCGGACAGGTGGTTGATCAGTTGATCAGTTGGTCGAGCTTCAATGTAGTCTTCGCGGCAGAATGACATATGTTGACTAAATTTGTCGTATCTTTCTAACCGCTTATCAAATGCCTTCAAACCACCACCAATTTAAATTTGACTGTTGGGGCTATCTTGTGTTCAAATTTTAGCCAGTTCTGTTCGCAGAAAGATCTTCATTGTTCCCTATCTTTAAGCGCATTGGGTAGGAGCATTAGGTACCTGTCCAAGTGAATCAACCCAGAGCATAGGCATCAGACAGGAGCCTTGGGTAGTTGTCCAAGTGGATCAACCCAGAGCATAGGCATCAGACAGGAGCCTTGGGTAGCTGTCCAAGTGGATCAACCCAGAGCATAGACATCAGACAGGAGCATCGGGTAGTTGTCCAACGGTTGGACCAAAGCTTCCATTCTTCATTTTTCTTGGTCCTTTCCAACCCCAAAGCAATCATGCTTCATCCCATAAGCTCCAAGCCTCCATGTTAAGCTCCCAAATTACCTAAAATGACTCAAAAAAAGTAAACATGCATCTCGATCTATCTAAAACTTTAAAATGCAAAATGTGTGAAAACCTATACTAAAGTGGATGAATATGGTTCTTAAATGATGCAAAAATGGATCAAAATATGCATGAATAACTAGCTAAAAATGATGCATGTCACATCTGGAAGTGAATCAGCAAATGTCCTAGAGCTTGACTTTCCGGGTTTGTGAGTCGGTGACTGTAAAGTGGCACCTACATTCTCTCTACTTGGCTTAGCAGGATGCTCTTTTTCGTCACTCTCATCTCACAAAACCAGTTTCCTATTTGTCACAGTGTTTCTTCTCTTATTTTCCTGACTATTTGAATCATCCAACAGATTTGTGGAAGTCTCTCCACTTGTTTTCTTCTTAAGCTAAGTATTACATCTGCAAGCATCATAACAGATCTGGTTGGCTCATCTCTCAGTAAGGGAATAGGAAGACATGACAGCAGATGGAGGAAAATTGGAGCAGAGAAGATTTTTGACAACCGGAACATTGACCTCACGGTGTCTTCTCGCGGTGGTTCACATGAGCAAAGAATTAAAAACTTGTTGAAACTCAGCGTTTTGGGCTTGTGACTCACGCCNGAGGAAAATTGGAGCAGAGAAGATTTTTGACAACCGGAACATTGACCTCACGGTGTCTTCTCGCGGTGGCTCACATGAGCAAAGAATTAAAAACTTGTTGAAACTCAGCGTTTTGGGCTTGTGACTCACGCCTCGCTGTGTTGGCTTACTAGAACTCTGGCAAGTTGTACATGAACTAACCAGAAATCTCCAAACTCAAAGCTCTTCACCTGAACTCGCTAGGACTTGGCCAGTGAAGCTTCATATTCTTTAGAACTCGTTTGAACAGTAAGAAGAGATGGAGTTTTTTAGTGAAAGGAAGTTTTAGAGCAAATGGTATGATAGGAAGAGGAGTGGCGAGCTTTAATTTATAGAAAGAGAGCTTGCTTTTGCGTGGGAGACAACCATGTGGAGTATGAGACAAAAATCTGACACAAATGAGACAAACCCATGTGTCGTGCCTACCCCACTCGCCATTCTGCTTCATTTCCATCCACAAGTTTTTAACTTAGCCAATTCAGCCATAAACTCCTTAACTCGCCTCGGTTCACTCGCCTACCATGGTGAAGTTAACTAACCAACCCTTCTAGAAACCTTGTTACTATGCTCTCTCACACTACTCGCCTATTGGGCCTCTAGAAATGCAATTCGGGCCTCAGCTCTCATGGACTACTCGCCTGGTGGGATGTGAGTACTATTCATCAAACAACAAAAAACCAATTCTTAGCTTGTACTTGCTTAGTGACTGTCCCAAACCCCTGTTGATCATTTTCCTGGATAAAAAGACATTCAAAGAGCAAGAAACATATAGATATGGAGTTGGTTTAGTGTAAGCAAGTCAAGCATTAATTCTAAAAACCAAGCAATCATAACCAAAAGAAAGAAGACATAATAGAAACAGAAGTAAAATATAAAGACTAAAGCAAAGTATATATACAAAGGATATGCATGGGATTGCCTCCTAAGTGCACTTGTTTAGAGTCTCAAGATCGACTCTTCACACTATGCTGATTAGTGTGGTTTGGAAGGGAAACCAGAGTGTAAAGCCCCGACCGCCACCTTAATGGGCCCCACGTCCTCTCCGGGTCTGTGGGCCGACCTTACCAGTCGATAGGTCGGTACGCTACGTTTAGGAGGCTTTAAAGACTTGGTTACCGACCCTACTAATCACTACATGATCTTTCACTGTGTTTTGTCCTCACTTACACGGTTCCGAAAGTCACTTCCCAAAAGGTCACCCATCCTTTGACTACTCTAGCTCAAGCACGCTTAACCCTGGAGTTTTCTCTAGGCAAGTGACCAAAAAAATAATTGCACTTTGGTGACAAATCAATTCTTTTAAACCTCTCTGCATGCACCACCATATATCATATTTCTTGAAATCGGGACGTTACACAGAGTTCCCTCCTCATTGTTCTCAGTGGCCTCATCGCTGCTACTCTCCCTAACACTATATAGCTTTGGCCTGAAATAGTTGGCCTCTTTAAAACATCCCCATTCAAATCAAATTCCAGCTTGATGTCCTTACCCAAATTCAGCTCAATGATTTTGTTCTTGACATCTAGAAATGACCTTCCCAAAAGTAGTGGGTCCTTAGGTTCCTCATCCATGTTGATCACAATGAAATCAGTAGGGAATTCCACATTGCCAATTTTGATATGCAGATTCTGTAGCATGCCATGTGGTGAACGTGTGGTTCTATCCGCTAGGATAAGACACACCTTGCTTGACTTGTAGTCCTCGAAACCCAGTCTCTTTGCCACGGTGAGAGGCATTAAGCTTATAGAAGCTCCTAACTTTTCCAGTACAATCTTGGCTTGGGCCACAGCTTTAAACTCAAAGGTTTCCATCACCATTCCTTCAGCCACATGAGTTATCTCCTTCACTGCTTCCTTGAGGAATTTCTGGAACTGAGGGATTAGAGCGAAGGCATTTAAGAGTAGGATCTTGAGTTCAACCTCCTTCATTTCTTTATCGAAAAGCTCCCTATACTTTGCACTTTAGTATTTCCTTAAACGTGCATGAAAGGGTGCTTTAGGCTTGATAAGAGTTGGAGTCACAGATGTGCTCAAGTCAGCAGATTTTTGAGCTTCTGCAGGTACAACTCACTGGGAGTGGCGAGGGCTAGTGGCGAGGCCTGCAGTTGGAGGTGCTTTTTCAGCTTGTTTCCCCTTCCCTTATGGGATTACACTATCCTTAGTGTTCTTGATATTCTCAGGTCACTGTGGAAGCTCTTTACCAATTCGGAGTGTGAGCGACTGAGTGTTGTACTCCTTTGGTTTCTAAACAACCTCGAGGGTAACAAGTGAGGTCAGTAAGCGAGGGCCCCTGTAACAGTTCAAAAACAGCATAAACAAGATGTTAATACCCATAATGATTATTTGTAACAAGAACTTGGTCCAAGGAAACCAAAATTCCTAATTGAAACTAGCAAAAACTCAGATGGCAACGACGCCAATTTGATAACAAGATTTTATAGTCTATAATAATCTTGCAGGCAGGTTATCAAATCCTCATTGTATTTGAGGTGTCAATCTAACCAGGTTTTGTAGTAAGCAATCAAGAATGTGATTAGCAAGCTAGTCCAAGCCAATTTCATAAAAAGATTGTGACAGAATCTAAATGTAACAACATAAAGAAAAACAGAGCAATACAAAACAGAGAAATAAGCATAAAACAGAGCAATAGCTTAAAGAATAGGGAATTGAATTCGAATGCAATTAATGATAAATGTGGGTTCATGAGAAGAGTGGGGTAATTGATCTTAGCCTTTCCATGGTTCTCTCAAAACAGGAAGATCTTAAGCTATAGATTGAATAAACAAACAATCAAGTCATTTTCATGAACCGATCTCTCAATCTAGATCTGACGTGACCAAAATCTCTTAAGCGATTACAAATCCAGATTAGCATTCAGAAACAACTTAAATCAGCCAACTAGCTCTCTAAACTACCAATCTCTTGGGTTAGAGAAGCTAATTGTAGTCAGAGTTCATCCAAGCATTTTAACAAACACCTTCTATGCAATGTAAGGTACAAATCAGATCACAAGTGATCAGGTTGAGATAAGCATTAAAAGTACTTAAACTAGCAAGATCTAAGCAATAATGACCCAAACAAGAGAGAAAACTATGGATCAACCTTAATCTAACCCATTTCCTCACTAAACTCTAAAGGACCTACTCATTAAGCATCATACGAAACATAAATCCAGAACTTGAAATAAAAGACATGAATAGAAAGAGCAATGAAAGATAAACAAGATTCAATGAGGAAATAAACTCAAAATTCCATTACATCAAGAGGAATCTAACATGAAATTAGCAAAAACTAAGAAAAAAGAGAGAAAAGTGCTCTAAGATCTTAGCCAAAAGGAGTACTAAAACGTAGATATTGTTTTTAGGCTAAGAAAAGTATTTATAGCACACTACATAAAAACCTAGCTGAGTCAACGCGGAGAATAAGTTAACAAAAATCAAGGTCGGTTGGCACAACTCGCTATGGTATGGCGAGTTGAGGTGGCGAGGCTTTCTTTGGTCTTCAAGGTCTACTCGTAGGTGAATTGGCAAGGTATTTTTGTGAGTCGTAGCTTCTCCAATCCCAAGTCTTCATATAAGCTTCAACTCCCAGCCGAGGTCCGAGTGCTGGTCACGAGGTTTCGGTTCGTGCGCGTCCAGGCTACTACTCGCCTAAGTTGTGGCAATGCCAAGGAGAGAGGTGTTGATTTCCTTCAGTCCACTGCTTCTTCTGCTCAAGTCCATCATCCGGTCTGGTTCTCACATCCAAAATCACTCCAATTATTCCAAATAAGCTACTGAAGTACTAAGAATACTCCAAATGCAATGCAATTGCAAAATGTACAATGAAATCCAAAAAAGACTATAAAATACTGAGAATGCAATAGATATGAGTGCAAATCATGATGAATTATGCATCTTATATAAGCTAAAATGCAGACATATCAGTTTTCTCACTTTGTAATTCCAGAGCAAAACTTTACTCTTATGAATTCTAATGCAATTCATGTTCTTTTCATTTCATGTTTATCATTTCATTCTTAGTTCCCTGCTTATGTTGTCTATTTTGATTTCCGTTTTTTTTTCTCAATGATTTCTGAGTAGATTATCTAGGGTCCTTGAGGAAATGGGTTAGATTGCTGTGGATCTAAGGTTTTTTAGGTTACTTAAGAGTATATTAGCTTAGATCTTGATAACAAGATTTTTGAGAAAGCTATCAAATCTATTACAGTACAATAGGTATAATCCAGCCAGGTTTGTAGCAAACAATCATGAATAAGATCAACAAACTTTTCCAAGCCAAATATGTTAAATGATTATGTCATAATCACCAACTATAACATCAAGCGAAACATATTATAAAGAAACATAGCAATAGATTAAGTACATAGCACATAATCAGATGCAATAAAAGATAAAGATGGGTTCATGAGGAGAGTGGGGTAATCGATCTCAGCCTAACCATGGTTTTCTGCCCTTATCTAACAACCTAACAGGATGATCTCAAGCCAAAGATTCAATAAACAACCAATCAAGTCATTCTTATGAACATTGATCTCTCAATCTAAGTGTGACCTAAACCAAATCTCTTTAGTGATCAAACACACAGATTGGCATTAAGAAAAAATCTAAAACAACCAACTAACTCTCTAAACCACCAATCTCTTGGGTTACAGAAGCTAATTCTTGTCTAAGCTTAGCCAAGCATTTTAACAAACACCTTGTGGGCATTGCATGCAAACACATTAAATTGTAAGTGATCAAATGAAAGCTGACTCTTGTGGCTATCTTGTATCCAAATTTTAGCCAATTCCGTTTATGGGAAGATCTTCATCGATCACCATCTTTAAGCATATTGTAGTGGTTCTTCACCATAGGCATTGTCAACCAAAGTGGTCAAGGTTCTCAAACACCAATTCTCCTTATTTATTTATGCATTTCACTTCATTCCCCTGCTTTTCTATCCATCACCAACTCTCCAAGTCTCCATACAAAGCTCCATATCACCTAAAATGACTCAAAACGACAAAATATGCGACTCGATCTATCTAAAACTGTAAAATGCAAATTCAAAGAAAACTTATGCAATAATGAATGAATGTAACTCCTAGATGATGAGAAAATGATCAAAATATGAATGGAAATCTATAAAAATATTATGCATATCAAACCCTATCTTACACTATGAACCAATCTAAACTCTCATTTGTCATTTCAAAGACTAAGAAGCACTAAATACAAACTCACTAAGACAACTAATGCTCTAGACATTGATATGTCTGCATTTTAGTCCATTTTAGATTCATTAATCATTCGGTTTTGCATCCATATCCCTTGCATTTTAATAATTTTAGAGTCTTTTAGGTCTACATTGTATACTTTGCACTTGCATAGCATTGGAGTGTTTCAGGAGCATTGTTGGAGCAAATCAGAGTGCTTTCAGACCAACGACATAGGAGAATCGGATTAAAAGGAAGACTTGGATCAGAAGAGGCTTAAAATGAAGAAGGGGACTGACTCTCTCTGTCCACTCGCCGGACCATTGCGAGTGAAGCCATATTTGTAACCACAAGAGACGACTCACTGCCTCTGCTCGTTGTCTTAGGCGAGCAATACTTGAGGAAGTTTCAACTCGGTCAGATAGAGGTCCCAAGACTCACCAGACGCATGACTCAACCTGTTCACTTGCCTGCACCTGTGAGTGACTCATTTCTTTGACTTTTATTTTCCGTGTTGACCGATTTTAGGTCTGATGTACGGGGGCTATAAGTACCCTTTTATCCCCTAAAAATGATTATTCTCGTTTTTACTTCTTTTGGCAAGATCAAACAGCCTCATTTTCCCTTGTTCTTAAGTTTTATTTGCTTCTTTAGTGTAAGATCTAGGATTATGGTTTGGTGGATTGCTTATGGTTACTTAATCAAAGTTGTTTAGTTTAACTGCTAATCTACTTATGCCTTTTTCTTTTATTTATGGGTTTGTGTTCTTCACCATGCTTAGTGAGTAGATTTCATTAGGGTTAGTGAGGAGATGGGTTAGATTTTAGGTTGAATCATAGTAGTCTCTCTTGTTTATGTTAATATTGCTCAGATTTTGGTACATTAAATGTGTTGAATGCTTGTTTCAACCTGATCAATTGGAACATGAAAACAAGGTAGCAAACACCCACCAAGCATTTGATAAAATGCCAAGTTCAGTAATAATCTAGGATTTGCTGCTCCTTCACCAGAGATTTTTGTTTGGAGTGGTTGATTTGCTTGTTATGGTCCTTGCTTAATGCCAATCTAGTTTTGATCACCAAGTGGTGCTGTTGCCAAATCAGAATTTCTTTGTTTACAGTTGGTTTTTATTAGATCATTAGAATCAAGTTCTAGTAATTCTAGAGTTTTCTGGGTTTTGACATCATTCACTCTCTGTTTTTGATACGTTTCCAGGATCACTCGGACAACCTACTCGCCACCTACAGCGAGTGGTCCATCTCCAGACACTGACTCGCATTGTGTACTCGCCATCTACAACGAGTCTTAACTTGCCAGCTACCCACTTGCCAGTTCCACTCGCCTACTGCACTGTAAGTTGACTGTTTCTAGGCTGATTTTCTGAGTACATGCATACCAGGTCTCAAGGAGATCAGAATCTGGTTGAGTTGGTTGACAATATTCACAAGCGTCCATGTTTCTAGGTTGGTAATCAGATTGAAGCGGACGAGATGAATGAGAATACAACACTGGATGCTTCTACTAATAACAATACTAATCCTCCAACACTAGTTGATCCAGAACTTGCGCCACAAGCTCGTCGCCCTTGATGTATTCGAGCTAGAGATGCACCTAGCATCCATACTGAGAGGCAAGGAATACAACCTCTAGTGATCCCAAAAAATAACTTCGAGATCAAGGGTGGGCTGATAACTATGATTCAAGACAACAAGTTTCATGGTCTGCACTCTGAAGACCCATTGGACCATTTAGATGAATTTGAGAGGCTGTGTGGTTTGACTAGGATCAATGGCGTTTTTGAGGATGCACTTAAGCTAAGGCTTTTTCCCTTCTCACTTGGGGATAAAGCACATATATAGGATAAGCACTTACCACAAGGACTCATCACTACTTGGGCTGATTGCAAGAGGGTCTTTCTTGCCAAATTCTTTTCCAGCTCAAGAACTGCAAAGCTAAGGAATGCTATATCCAATTTTGCTCAATCTGGTACTAAATCATTGGCTGAGGCATGGGAGAGATACAAGACTTACCAACCCCAATGCCCACATCATGGACTTTCTGAGGAGTCCATCCTTAGCAAATTCTATCATGGTGTTCATCCTAAGATCAGAATGCTACTTGATACTTTAAGCAATGGCAACTTCTTGAATCAAGAGGTTGAAGAGGGTAGAGTTGATTGACAACTTGGCACTTGCTGATGACCAATATGGAGAAGATTATGATTGGACTGAGCAAAGACCAGGTGATTCAGTTATGGTTAGCAGGAAGGAGCTGAAGACTTTGAATAATAAGTTGGATAAGCTGTTAATGGTTCATCACAAGCAAGTTCATCAAGTAGAAGACGAACAGGTTCAAGAACGGGAGGATGAGATGGTTGCTGAGATCAGTTTCATGTAGAATCAAGGAAGACAAAGGCAATGGAATAACTACAAGCAGAACAACAACTTCTCCTACAGAAGCAACAATGTCGCCAACCCAGAAGATCAAGTCTATCCACAAATTTCTCCTCAACAAAAGGCTTGGATACCTAAGCAACAGTACTACCAAAGCTTTCACCCAACAACAGCTGCACCACAAGCTTCTGCATCAGCTAAGCAAGCACCATCAAACATCATGGAGATACTTCAGCAAATTCCCCAAAGACAAACTACACAAGCTGCTGAGTTCACTAAGAAGTTTGCAGAGGTACATCAAAAGATAGATTCTTCTCACAATGATTTGAACTGCAAGTTTGAGACCTTGAATGCTAGGCTTAAGTATGTGAAGAGCCAACAAGCTTCTTCATCAGTGAAGATATAGGGATAGCTATCAGGAAAAGCTGTACAGAATCCTAAAGAATACACCGCCCAATCCATCACTCTCCACAGTGGTATATAGCTCCCCACGCGAGCTGAAGCTATCAAAGACACTGAGGAAAGTGTAGTTCAAGAAGGAGATGAGAAAAACGCTGAAAAACAAACCTCTGAAACCCCACTCGCTGGAGTGACTCGCCATACACAGCGAGTGGAGCCTTCTAACACTCTAAATTTTTCTTCTCAACAGCTTCAAGTGCACCAATCGTCCAATCTTTAGAGAAAGCTAAAGCACCCTTCCATGCACGCCTCAAGAAGGATCAAACACAAAAATACAGAGAGCTTTTTGAGAAGCAAATGAAGGAGGTTGAGCTGAAGATACCACTCTTGGATGTGTTTACTCTAATCCCTCAATATTAGAAATTCTTGAAAGAAGCACGCAAGGAGAAAGTTCACTCAGTATAAGGGGTGGATATGGAGAGCTATGAATGTAAAGCTGTTGCTGAAGCTAAGGCAGTGTTGAGGAAGCTAAAGGATCCATGAACATTCACTTTGCCATGCTCATTGGGCCATCTTGACTTCGAGAAAGGGTTGTGTGATCTAGGAGCTTCTATAAGCTTGATGCCATTCATTGTAGCTAAAAGGCTGGGTTTCAACAACTATAAGCTTTGCAAGCTGTCTCTAATCCTAGCTGATCGATCCACAAGATTACCACATGGCCTCTTGGAGAACCTTCCCATCAAGATAGGACATGTGGAAGTGCCTACAGACTTCATTGTGATAAACATGGATGAGGAACCGTAGGATCCACTACTGTTGGGTAGAGTGTTCTTAGCATTAGTTGGAGCAGTAATAGATGTGAAGAACAGGACTATTGAGCTGGATTTGGGTTGTGACATAAGGATGGAGTTTGATCTGAATGGAGAATCAAGGAGGCCAACAATTGAAGGCCAAAGTTTAACTGTGACTGAGCTTAATGATGGCATAGGAGCTGAGAATGGAGAGGAGGGAACTCTGGTTCCTCTCCCAACACCACACTAATCTGAAGAGTGTGAAGAGTCGAGCTTGAGACTCTAAACAAGCTCACTTAGGAAGAAGTCCCAAGCATATCCTTTATATATAGTTTTGTTTAAAGTTTTTATCGCTTTGTTTTTTATTTATTATGAGTATGCTGCGTTTGGTTGTGGTTATGAACATGGTACTCTCAGGTTAAGCTCTAAAGCATGTCGAGTTCAACTCCCAACACCTTTAGACATAGCACTTGCTATACAAGCTCACTGACTAGACGAATCCCAAAGTGTTCAGGACAGAAGAAGATATGTAACTCGGCCAAACCAGCGAGTGAGGGATCCGAGTCAAGTGCTGTGACAAGCGTTTGACCCTTTCGTTGACTTGACTCGGGTCATATAAGCCAGTATCCTTTCCGGTGACGTATTGAGTGAGTGATTGCATTGGGGACTTATCTTGGAGCATAATCTAATGATCCCCTATAGCTAATCATACTTACTCACTCAAATACATCACCTAATCTCTTCTGTTTATAACTATTATCACACAATGAACCTTATGCTTAATCTCTGGGAATTGATTGATGGTTAAATAGATTACGTGTTGGTTGATTCATACTAAACCGTATCCATATATATTTGTTTCTTGCTTGAATGTCTTTGTTCGCGCAGGAAACTAGATAAACGGAGTTCGGGACAGTCACTAAATAGTTGTGGGGATCAGTTGGGATTTGTTGGGCCAGACGAGCAGTAACTCAGAGCTGCAAACGAGTTGGACCAGCGAGTGTAAGAAATTTTTGGGCCAAAATGAAGACACAGCAAGCTCACTCGCCGGCCCATTAGTGAGTCCATCAAGCAAGTGGCCCAAAATTTTGCATCTAGAAGGTGGAGTTGAGCTGACTCAACCATGGTGGAGAGTGTACTAGGCAAGTCAAGTTAACCAGAGCTTTTAGAATAGTGGGTTAAGGTTTGTGTGGTCGAGAACCAACAAGGCAAACGAGTGGACAACAATGAGGGTGGTTTTGACGAGCAGCACATGGCTTTGAGTGAGTGGGACTCATTTTTGGCTCTTTTTGACATATTTTATGTCCCACTCACACTCCCAACTCGCCTATATAAGTGAGTGGAACTCTCACTTCCTCTTCACACCAACTACTTCACTCTCTATCTAAGAACAAAAACATATTTCTAAAAGTCTGAGCAAGAATTTCAGCTTGTAAGCTTTTACTCAATTACTCTTGCGAGTTAGCTAGATGAGTTGAAGTTATCCGATTCGTTCTGAAATTTTCAACACTACTTGCATGTTCTGTCCGAGTACCATTGGCGAGTAGTAGTGTTCAGTCTGTTGGTTCAAGATATTCGAAAGCCACTCGCCGTCTACATCCGAGTCAGCTTGGCGAGTGTAGGGAAAACTCTTTGCGGTTCATAAGCGACTCGCCAACTCCTGCAAGTTAGCTTAGTGAGTTGAAAGGTTTTAAATTTGGAAGCAGAAGTTTGGAGCTATAACTCAGCTACTCGACTCACTTACAACGAGTAGGATGTGCGAGCTGTGCTTTCCAAGTCCAAGAAAGTAAGTTAAACTTCAGTTCTATACATTTGCAATTCATGTCTAGCAGGTACAATACAGAGAGAACTGCATCTCTAATTTGACTTGAGGCTTATAAGAGAGTTTATGATCGGGAAAAGAAAGAAACATCCCATAAGAAAAGACAAGCCAAAGCTACTACTAAAGTTGATAAGGAACCTGCGAGAGAGGCAAAAACTATTGCTAAAGCTGCTAAGGCAACTACTAAGGCTACTAGAAGTTCTAGATATCCGCTGAATGATGAGTTCGTTTCGGGTAGAATAAAAGAACAAATCAGAGGTCGTTGGAAAAATGTTGTTCACGATGACAATGAAGAGGAAGGACCTGCAGCTCTTGAACCTGAAGTGGTACCACAAGCTCTTATATAACCACATCTTCCCAGAACAAGTAAGTCTAGTTCCAGTTCATTGGTTAGAGAACTGAAGAGTGCCTTGAGAGCACATAGTAGAAATGCTGAGGGAATCTCGATCAAGGAAGGGATAAGTTTCGGAAGCGTGAATATGGAGGGTTACTCAAATGAGAAGGGGAAAGGAGTTGCATACCTGAAGAGAGTGAACGGGAAACACCTAAAATAAGTTCAAAGGAGGAAGGTGACAAAGCTGAGACACAAGGGTCGCCTATGGACGTGGAAAAAGGAGATGGCTTCGGGAGTAGAGGTAGAAATGAGTCGGAAATAGAATTTCAAACAGACCTCTATGAACTCTTGGATAATGGATACTTAAAGGAGGAAGCCCGTGTACTATTAGAGGAGAAATATGCTACAAGAATGCACCAAGCTCAGAAACAAAAAGCCACTCCAGAAAAAGCTTATGAGGCACTTAAGATAATGGGTATGAATGGATCAGTCTACTGCCACAGGTCAACGATGGAAAGCTACAGATTACTGAGATGTATATTTGGTATTCGAAAGCTGCGGATTAACCAAATTCATGTTCACGGTCTCGGATTCATATGAGGATGCAACGATGCAATTTCTGGCCACTGTAGAGGTCCAGGAATACTTCACAAGGCCAGCAGACTGGAGAAGTGACCAGGATATATGACCTTCAAGGTAAATGGTCGAAACTACAATTTTACCTTCAAGCAATTGGATGAGCTGTTTGGTTTTCAGACTGGAGAAGTGAGCTATCCAAGCATAGATAGTGAAGAACTATACGCTGTTTAAAACATGTTGACTGGGAAACCGGTCTTCGTCCCATCTAGGAGCAAAGGGACTTGGATCAGAAATCCGGCCATTCGCTATGCGAGGAGAACAATAGTTAATCTCTTATATGTTAGGCCTTCAACGTCACCATTGATCCTTGGAGAGATGCAACTGATGGATATAGCACTCAAGAAGATTTGTGGAGAAACAATAAGTGGAAGAAGGATTATGGGAGATGACTCAAACTCGAATTTATCCTTTGTCCTTGCCAACCACTTTACCAATTACAGATAAGAGCAATAACTCAAGATGAGAAAGGAGCTCCTAAGGCTATACTTGTTGGTGGGGTTGTAGCACATATTCTAAAAGGATTGTAATGTGGACTTGAGCGAATCAGAGGTGTACAAGCCAAGGTTTATGACAGTAACATATCTGAGGGGAGCTAAATTCCTGTGGAGAGCTGAAGAAAATGGTTAGCTGATGTATACGTTTGACCATCCAATCATAAACGAGGCAAGGATGATTTTTCCTTGTCCACAACTGACTTCAATAAAGAGGCTTAAGAATATCGAGTTTATCTTTCCCTTGGACACCGTTGTTGGTGAGGAGGAACCAGCCCAAGAACAACAGCCAGCCTCACCTGAGAACGAGGATGGAGAAGAAGAAACTGAAGCATACTTCTTGAAAGAGTTCGAAGAACCACATCAGGGAATTACCTCACGAGAAGCTCACAAACGCATAAGCAAGCTACAGAAATTAGGAAAATGGTTGGTTAAGAAGGTTAAGGGGTTTGCTAAGGAGAAGCAAGAATGGAAGCAGGAAAGGGATCAAATGCGGAGAGAGTTAGAAGAGATCAGGGAAAGATTCAACAAAGAAATCCCGCAAGCTCAAGTTCTGAATTCACCTAGAAGATGCCACTTGGTTTTGGTGGATGAAATGCATACTCTAACTTTTGCCCCTGCAAAACACTCATCGGCAGAAGGTACACTCACTCTCAGAAGAAGGCCTCGCACGTGCAGACAGCTCGACTCACTGTCCCAAGTGAGTGAGAGCATTCCAGAAATTCCAAATTTTGACGACTCACTCACATCACTCGCTAGTACCCGTGAGTCGAACTATGAAAACAGCATAATGTCATTCTATGTCCAGCCACTTGAAGAGGTGCCTCCAATCCATCAAAGACAGACCGCCAACTACACTCTAGAGGAGATGAATGCCTCCACCTCACATTTATTCGACTTCAAGTGAGGTAACATGTTCTGTCATTCTCCATTGTACATACCGTTGCATTTTCACTCATTTGTCTATTTCATGCATATTGTCTAGAATTCCCCTTCGGATTTACTTACACACTGGGGACAATGTGATTTAAGTTTCGGGGAGGCTTCTAGACTACATTTCATAGTATAATCATGCATGCATTTATGTTCTATAAAAATCCAAAAACATTTTTCTGTTAGCATCCTTTTATTCATGCATTCATATAAGGCATAGAAAATACAAAAATAAAATCGAAAAAACTGAAAAAAAATCCCAGAAATAGAGTGCCATGTAGTTGCATATCAAGTAAAATGAGTCTAGCTTGCGAACTATGATGCTCTTGCCTTGTTTGCTGCTAGTTTGATAGTTAGAATCACTGCCCTTATCTTAAGTTGTTTGATGCATACATTCTAGCTTGAAATTAAAACTGAACCATGCTTGGAATCCACGGAATGTATTGCATATTTTGATTGAAAGTGCTATGATTCGAAGATGTCCCTTGCTTAAGTGATAACCGAAAACTGAATTAGCAATTATCTAGTTTTTGCATCACTTTGGAGTTTATGGATTTCACATAATATTTGGACTATCTTTCTCCTTTATGATTGCTACCTTGTTAATCCAAATAGCATCCCACCTTGCTGTATAATCACCTTATTTCAAACCTTGCCATGTTTGATGTGTGATTGTGAGGCCTTTTTTTGAATAGGTTAGCATAAAGTGTTAGGTGAGAACCGACAAGAGCATCTCTCCATGTAGATTCTGGTTCATGACTTTTGGACCAGACTAGGACTAGGTGGCTATGGTTTTAGGTGTGGTTTTGCTTGTGTTTAAGTAGGGGAAGTTTTGAAGTGTATAAGCAAGACAAAGAAGGTTTAAAAGAAAGAGTTTAAGGAGGGAATGGGCTGAAAAATATAAAATAGTCTAGTAAAGGTTTTGGGAAATTGAAAGAATAAGAAGGTTCTAAGTATGAGAAAATAATGAATAAGTCTTGATCAAAGAAGGAAAAGAACCTAGAGCTATAAGTATTAAGCTCCCAAACCGCTAGAAGTTCGCAGTAATAAGACCCCCTCCTTAGATTTTCCATTGGAAAAGATTATGTTTATGATCTTGGTGGCTTGAAAAAGAAGAAGCTTTATAATGAAAGGGTATACTAGGATCATATTCTGGGTTTAGAACAGCTAGGGTGAATCGCTTTGATGTATGGGTAAATGGATATATGCCCTTGTATGCATCTATTGGATTATCATCTTTACCATTATGCCAAATTTTTTCCATTTCTGAGTGATCCCTTATGCATTGATTAACCACATATTGTAGAGATCACTTTAATCTCTTGAACCTTACCTTGGCCAAATGAACTTCTTATTAATGCTTAGACTTGATCCACAGTTCTGAACTTTAATGAATGTTAAAAGGGACAGTTGATTTGATGGCATGAGTAGTCAAGGTTAAATCTATTCGGTATAGAGATTATCATGGCTAGAGTTTTTGAGTATGGCTGATTGTATGCATCCTAGAACTTTAGGCAAGGACATTGATTGCTTAACCTTTGAATCAGCATGTTTGGCTATGAGTTCCCAACATAGCACCTTCCCATCCTTCTTAAACTTTTGCATTTGCTTGAGGCCAAGCAAAATCTAAGTTTGGGGGAGTTGATATGTCTGCATTTTAGTCCATTTTAGGTTCATTAATCATTTATTTTTGCATCCATATCCCTTGCATTTGTATCATTTTAGAGTCTTTTAGGTCTACATTGCATACTTTGCACTTGCATCGCATTGGAGTGTTTCAGGAGCATTGTTGGAGCAAATCAGAGTGCTTTCAGACCAAAGACAAGAGGTGGATCGGATTGGAAGCAATACTTGGATCAGAAGAGGCTTGAAATGAAGAAGGGGACTGACTCACTCTGTCCACTGGCTGGACCATTTCGAGTGAAGCCATATTTGCAACCAGGAGAGACAACTCGTTGCCTCTGCTCGTTGTCTTAGGCGAGCAATACTTGAGGAAGTTTTAACTCGGCCAGATAGAGGTCACTCACTGGAGTGACTCGCCTGCTCCTGCGAGTGAACCTGTCCCAAGACTCACCAGACACATGACTCAACCTGTTCACTCGCCTACACCTGCGACTGACTCATTTCTTTGACTTTTATTTTCTGCGTTTACCGATTTTAGGTCTAATGTAAGGGGGCTATAAATACCCCTTTATCCCCCAAAAACAATTATTCTCGTTTTTACTTCTTTTGGCTAGATCAAACAGCCTCATTTTCCCTTGCTCTTAAGCTTTATTTGCTTATTTAGTGTAAGATCTAGGATTATGGTTTTGTGGATTGCTTATGGTTACTTAATCAAAGTTGTTTAGTTTAACTGCTGATTCTACTTATGCCTTTCTCTTTTATTTATGGGTTTATGTTCTTCACCATGCTTAGTGAGTAGATTTCTTTAGGGTTAGTGAGGAGATGGGTTAGGTTTTAGGTTGAATCATGGTAGTCTCTCTTGTTTAGGTTAGTATTGCTCAGATTTTGGTAGATTAGATGTGCTTAATGCTTGTTTCAACCTGATCAATTGAAACATGAAAACAAGGCAGCAAACACCCACCAAGTGTTTGATAAAATGCCAAGTTCATTTCTAATCTAGTATTTACTGCTTTTTCACCAGAGATTGTTGTTTGGAGTGGTTGTTTTGCTTGTTATGGTCCTTGCTTAATGCTAATCTGGTTTTGATCACCAAGAGATTTGGTTTTGATCAATCTCAGATTGAGAGTTCATTTTCCATGAGAATGGTTTGAATGTTTGATTCATAGTTGTTGTAGCTCAAAATCTCCTTGTTAGGTTGCTGGATAAGAGTGGATAACCATGATTCTTCTGAAATCGATTACCTATATCTCCTCATGAACCCTTGCTGAGTATTTAATTGCTCTTGCTTACCTTGCTCTATTTTTCTGCCATTTTTCTGTTTTAGATTGCTCTATTTTAGATTGCTCTGTTTTTGATTCAGCACTTGCTTCGTATTTCTTCTAGAATCGCATTTTCCTGCTTGATAATGGCTTAAACAAGTGTCTGATTGTATTACTAGCTGCTAAGCATAATCATGTTGGTTCGATACCTCAAATACTACGAGGATTTGATAACATAGAGGGGTGAAAAAGCCGGTTATCAGACATCATCTCTCGAAGGCCTAGGAAGAAAAGCTCTAAAATAGGTCATTTGGGAATTTTATCGAACACCTCTCGGACGATGATCTTCCTAGCATCATTCATCATGTGATCAAGATGAATCAAGCATTAAAAGCACCCAAATAGAAGGAATCTAACAACCAAAGCTACAATGATCAAAAACCAAGCCCTAGATCTAGCCTAATCTTCGACCATTCTAGACAACTACTCACACATAATGAAATCGAAAATCAAAGCAATAAATGAGATAAAAATATTGAAATAGAAATGAGATGAAACAAAGAGATTCTTCAATAGATTAAAGAAATGATCCAAAAGATCATCCAAAAGGGTCTCAATAGTTTTCCCTCAGATCTCTCTCTCAAATGTTCTTAAGAGCTAAGCAAAGAAAACTTTGAACAATAAAGAGATTAATTAAAAATTTAACTTAGGTTAAAGTTCTAATTCCTTAGTATTTATACCCCAGAGATTAGTTAAAATCAAGAAAAAAACAAACCGAGTCGACCCGAGACAAACTGAGTCAAACCAAATATTTTGCCAAGTGTCCAAGTTGGTTCCGTTGCGTCGAGCAGGTCCAAGTCGTATAATGGGTCGATGAGGCTTCATTCCAAGAGGAGAAATTTTGTCTTGATGCCATCGACCTGGCTGGGTCAGACGTGCAGTCGAGGGTTGGGGCTCGCATACATGAAGTGTAGGACGTTGAGCATCAGGCGAGTTTCATCGAGTCGTTGGTCGATGAGGGGCGGTACAGCTTGTTATGGAACCAATGACCCTAAGTCGACCTGGCCAGGTCAGACATAAGGTCGATGAGGCTTGATGTCCTCATGATTTCTCATTCGCAGCTAGATCGGATGTGTGGGTCGGCCGTTGGGTTGATGCTCCGGTCGCCTGTGGCCTTTTTGGGTGAAATGATGTGTCGACCTCGGATGTTCGACCAAATGGTCAAGGCTACATGTTCCAGCTCCATTCACTTGAGCGTCCCACACCTTTCTCGTCATCGGGTCTAGGCTTCTCGACCATACAGTCGAGGCCGCCTCCGTCCGTGTGTGTCCATATGAGGGTCGACCTCGACCGATCGGTCCATAGGTCGATCCAACACCAAAATTTGCCTTTTTCTATTCCAATCCAATCCACTGCTGGCATGCTTCATCCCATGAACTCCAAACCTCCAAGTTAAGTCTCAGATCACCTAAAAACGACTCAAAAAGAACCAAATATGCAAATGCATGAACTGAGGATTCTAATGCATGATTTATACACAATATGATATATAATGAAAGTAAATGCAACTTATATGAGTGATAATGATGAAAAACATGCTAATAAATACACATATCAGTGCCTCCAAAACCTGTGTATAAAAAATGAAGGTGAACGGTGAAAGTAAGAAACCTGGTTAACAAGAGGAGAATGGTGAAAGTAAATGAATAACAAATTGTAAATTAGTTAATGTAAGTTATTGAGCCAGCATGGTTAGTGCTCTGTCTACTACATGTGTCTTCCGGCATGGACTCTTAAGATGTGGGATTTCCACAAACATCGTTGTTATCATGTGATGGTGATGAATATGATGACATAGGAGGACGGTTGGTAGCTCTATCATCATGGAAGGAAATAAACCAGGCCGTTAGGCGGTCAAAAAGACAGTCCTCAAACACCCCAAAGCGGCAATCGAGGGTCAATGTAATGAAGTCCATGTCACTGGCACAAGGAGGCACGAATGGGTCTGTAGAGTGGGTAACTCACTCTTTCTTAGCGGACTGACGTGTTCTCCTATCCGAAGGTGGATTCAATGCTTGTTGAATAGGTGGTGAAGTAGCTGGCGCCTTTCCATTCACTGGTCGCTTTGCTTTCTTAGGTTTAGGCAAAGAGGAAGGGTCAACACCACCAGTGAACATGGAAAGCTTGAATTTGAAGCCCGCTGAATCAGATGTAGCATATTGTCGACTTATGGGTCCTCTACTTCGTCAGGCCATGATAGGTCCTCGACAGTTGGATCGAACATAACCTCATGTCGACTTATAGAGGATACTTTAACCTGATACATGTACATCTAGTGGTGTCAGATAAGTATATTGGTAGCCTGTATAAAACAAAGTNCTGATACATGTACATCTAGTGGTGTCAGATAAGTATATTGGTAGCCTGTATAAAACAAAGTTTCAGATATTATCATTTTACCTTGCACTTGTCCTTGAATTTACTGGCCAGAACTGTGGCTGCTTATCCTTCTCATTCTGGGCTGCTCTATCAGTAGCAAGGGATGCAGCAACAGCAGTTGGAGCTTGTCTCAAAAGTCCATGGACAGCCTTTTGCACAATAATCTGTGGATAGCAATAGTTGAAGTGGCAATGGCTGCCACATCTTTAGCTTGGATGGAGTTCATCAGCATCTCGAATGAGGCCTTCCCCAGGAGTAAGATAGGAAGGCAGGTAGGTTTTCAACCATTTCAGCATGGTCTATGTCAATTATGGGATGGTGAGATGGCGGGACAATGAAACCATCAACAATGGTTAAAGCCGCGTACTGGATTCATAGATACCCATCCTCAACTTCGTCACTGGCAAGCATCTCAATTACCTGATCAACACAGACATCACATTACATCCCAAATAGCTCCCCATAGTAAAGTGATATGATCTCCCTAGGATAAACTCTGATGAAGGCTGATGGGTTGATGAAAGAAGGTGAT